>CM056720.1:27397906-27521610 GCA_029844215.1 Przewalskia tangutica | reverse complement strand
GTCAGATTTTCCGTAGAATTTAGCGACTTAGCACCTAAAATATTCTACGTTGAAGTGAAAGGTTAATGGACATATTGTGACCATTATAGGTTGAAGTACTAAGTATAGCGATCCTACTTGGAGAGTGGAATAGCTATCAAGGTTGAGTACTTTGGAGCATTTTGCTATTTGTCGACAATCGTGCGAGGTATGTGAATCTCTTCCTTCCTTTGGCATGATTTTATGTATGGAATATACTTGTGGTATCATTTCATGTTTCCTTACTCTTAGAAGTTAAGAGGTAGTTGTGTGATTTACTACATGTAGAACTTTTCCTATCTTTTGAGCATGACTAGTTGCGTGTATGTAGACGGTGAGCGTCTGAACTATGACATTCTTTACTTGTTTTATGTAATGCCAAGTCGGGTGGGTTAGAGATTAACTCACTTCTTTGAAAATAGTAAGGATGTCTTAAGTTGATTTTAAAGTTAGGGACTTGAAGAGTTTTAAAGTATGTGATACTTGCTCGTTTTAAACGTATAAGTCCTTGGATAGGAAATTGTTTTTCAATTTTGGGTATAAAGTGAATATAACGGCTTTATGGGAAGTTAGTTATATTTGCTTTATGGAAAGATAAGTGTTTTGATTTTAGTGAAAAGGCCACTTGTTTTAAGGCATTAATTGCCTAAGGTTTTATAATAAAATGAGTCACTTGTTTTCTAAGGGTTAAGAGACTATTTGTATTTTTGAAAGTTATGAGAATTTATTTGAAAGTATTTAATACTTGGTTTCAAAAGTAGAAGTCTCTTGGTTATAAAATGAACGTGTTGGTCTAAACCATAAAGGGTTATAACGGCTTTATGGGAAGTCGGTTATAATGACTTTATGGAAGGTTAAGAGAATGGTTTTCTCACAATAGAGTAAAGAAAGAAATAACTTGTGTTAAGGAAGGGCAAATTGTTTTAAAGGTACCAATTGCTTAAGGTTTTAAATAAGGAAGTCACTTGACTTGAAGCGGTGTATTTTCTAAAAGGTATTGTGACTTGTCTTGAAAGGTGAATAGGACTTGATACTACGGTTGTTAGTATCGGGAAGTTTTATTTGGAAGAGTCTTTGAAAAGAATGTACGTACATAGTACTTTGGCTTGTTAAATTGAGAATAATTCTATGTGATGCCTTGATTAGTACTTTGGCTTGTTAAATGAGAATTATTCTATTTGTGCCCCGATAAGTACTTTGGCTTGTTAAATGAGAATTATTCTATTTGTGCCCCGATAAGTACTTTGGCTTGTTAAATGAGAATTATTCTATTTGTGCCGATAAGTACTTTGGCTTGTTAAATCGAGAATAATTCTATGTGATGCCTTGATTAGTACTTTGGCTTGTTAAATGAGAATTATTCTATTGTGCCCGATAAGTACTTTGGCTTGTTAAATTGAGAATAATTCTATGTGATGCCTTGATAAGTACTTTGACTTGTTAAATGAGAATTATTTTATTTGTGCCTCGATAAGTACTTTGGCTTGTTAATCGAGAATTAGCCTATGTGTCGGGTGATAGCCTTTGAGTGCAAGTATTATGTTTTATTACGATGCGACTCTCGGTTGGAGAAGTACTGCCTTGTTATAAGTTACGGGATCGTCTTAAGCGGTGACGTGATTCCACGGGTATGCTTAGATTATTTGTAGCACTCGGGTTAAATTCGGATATTATAAAAGACATGGTAGTGCTTATGTCTTGTTTGATGGTCAGTCGAGATAGGGTAAGAGTATAAATGAGGGCAAGCCCAGGCGTTATACCACCTTCTCCGGGTAAGAGTATAAGTGAGGTAAACCCCAGGCAGCACCACCCGCTTTATGTGTTGTTTGACGACCTGGCCGAGATAGGGTAAGAGTATAAATGAGGGCAAGCCCCAAGACGTTATACCACCTTCTCGGGGTAAGAGTATGTGAGGGTAGACCCCCAAGACGCTATACCACCGCTTTACCACCTTCTCGTGGTAAGAGTATAAGTGAGGGTAGACCACAAGACGCCATACCACCGGTGGGACTTGGTGTTCATGTATGCTATTGGTGTATTATTATACTCGGTGCCGGCGATGATGTGGGATTCCACAGGCGGGATATATATATGTATTGTGTATGTATGCGACGGTGAGGTGGGATGCCACGCGCGTCACATGGTTATATTTTACACTAATAGCCGCCGACGGTGATGGGGATTCCACGGGCATGCTTTGATATTGGTGTGATTTGATCGCGTCCCAGTTGGTAGGGTAGTATATGTGTCCCTCCGTAGTGGGCGGACTATGTTATGAAAGATAAGTAAGTTATATGGTAATGAACTTAATGATTCTTTTTCTAATAATGTGCGTAAGAATGTGACTATAACTTTTATCGGGAATGGAAAGGATAATAAGTACGATTAAGTTCATAAGTGGTAATAACACGGCAGATCCGGTATGTATTTTTATACTTGTCCTTGTCATTCTTTTGTACGCTTATGATTTGTTTATCAGACGTTATATTCTGCTCCATATTGCACTGTTGTTAGACTTCTGAAGTGCGCTCATGCCCGCAGTTTAGGTACCCTGCAGGATCCGCGAGCTAGGATCCGGTCAAAGAGTCGAGATGGCTCGGTGTTGGAGTTGTCACGCTTATGTTTATTCAGTGCGGCGGGGCCTTGTCCCGCCACAGTCGTTATGTCAAAATCTTAGAGGTCTATAGTCACATATGTGGGTCGATTTGTAAAAGAAAGGAGGCAACCTTGGTTGTTTTTATATATGTTCGTGAAGAGTAGCACTTCGGCTAACTTTGTTGTTTTACTTACGATGTTTTATTTTTAAGTTTCATGTATGTTCGCTGATTTTCTACGATGTTTACAGTAAGGGTGCCCGAGTAGGGCACGATCCGCGATCCGGGTCGGTCGTGACAAAAGTGGTATCGTGAGCGATTAGTCTCTGAAAGTGTCTGAGACCGTGTCTAGTAGAGTCTTGATTATCGGTGTGTTGTGCACCACATCTATAATCGTGAGGTCTGCAGGACATTTAGGATTAGTTTCCATTCTTCTCACTCTGAGATCGTGCGATAGATTTGTATTGTTAAGTCGTCCCTCCCTAACGAGTTATGTTGATCGCAGCCTGAGAAAGCAGCAATGACCTCAGAATGACTATGTGGATTGCGTATCCGTGTTGGTAATGATTATAGTATAGTCGGTATTGTGACATACATCTATACGAGTTATGTATGAGGTCGACGCGTGTTGCCTAGAATGATTTTAGATTACCGTGAATCGGTAAAGACTAACTAGATACCGGAAGGTATGGAGTAGTTAAAGGATTTTCGCCAAGGTTTTGTGTTTTATTTCGAGATAATTGGGAAAGGATGAGGTACATGCGATGGGGTAGTGGACCCCAAGAAGCCATATTAAGGAACCTAACTAATGTCACGTTAATAGATCAAGTGTGTAGTATGCTTAAGAGAATTATACGGATAAGGCTCGTATAGAGTATGTAATGGTTGTTGTGATCGAGACAACATGGTTATGGTTTTATGAGAAGTTTTGTACCCGTTCTGGGGTGATAAGGTGGTGGGAGCGTGGAGTGCGAGCCTAAGAATATTGATTCAACGAGACCAGGTATATAAGGTTTTCTCCGTGATAAGATTTTAAGTCGCACGAGGATAAGAGTTAAGTGCGACCAGTGGTGAGGACTCGTTACGGGTCTCCCATGGCTGGAAACGGAGTGGGATCGATTGGTAGTAGTTCGCCACGTGGAAGTCACGGTGCGCGCCCAAGTCTAGTTAATTGTTTTACGGGTTCGGGACGCGTTCCACGGAACCAGTAGTTAAGCCGGAAATGACCTTATATTGTTTCATAGAGTGACTCAAAGATTAGAGGCGAATAGGTATGGAAGTTATGTATGTATGTTAGAAGGAGTTGGAAGTGCGAAAAGGTAACCTCTTTTGGGCTTGTGATGGGCGGGTATGCGTGTACAAGGTATTAGGGCCACGTGTGGCATTGTTGGTATGTCGGGGTTGTGAAAGAGAACTATGTCGCTAATTATAAGTTTGACTCCGAAAGAACATTCGAGGACGAATGTTTCTAAGAGGAAGAATGTTACACCCGTATTTACGGGGACGTGGTGTAGAACGCACGTAAGAACTCACGATGTTAAGATCGGAGACTTGTAAAAATTTCTAATTATGAAATTGTCGGAAAACGTAATATTGTGACGAATGGGTGGGCGACACTTGTCACCCCCTTATTGATGCCTTGGGCGATTTTAGGCATGGCCAAATGGTCATCGACCATAGCCTTAGGATGACTAAGTCTTCCATTAATTAGCTTGACAAAATTGACTAAGTCAAAGCGGTCCTAAGTCTTGATATTTTAATTAGAGATCATCCAAACCACCCAATTGTTTGCATCTTGACCCTCGAGGTTCTATATAACACTACTAGTAGCAAGACCAAGTTGACACTTAGAAAAATTTCCAAGAATTTCAAGAATCCAAGGAGGTGCTCTCGGGTTAGCCTAGCTTCCCACAAGAAATTTTTTTGTTTGTTATCTAATAATCTTCCTACTTTAAACCAAGGTCCCTATGTGTATTGTAGGCATATCTCAATAGAAAATCTCGGAAAAGATAGTTTTGGGTTAGTCAAAGTGAAAACCTAGTGGCTTTCTAGGTTTTGGATTGGAGGTTTGAAGGAAAGTTGTTGGTGTGGTTCTAAGGGTATCAAGGATCGGATTGAGGTGTCTTGATGAGGCTCTAGGTTGCTAAGGAGCAACTTCGGTTTTGAAGATTGGATTACAATTCGTTGAGGTATAATCTTGTTCTTTGAAAGTGTTACAAGATTATTTATATTGTTGTTGTTAACTTTACATGTTGCTAGCATGAAGTTGTTAAGTTGAAGTTTATAAGTATTATGGATTACTTGTAGCTTAAGTTCGAAATGGAAAGTAAGTCATGTTAAGTTGGAATACAATTTGATCGTTATTAGAATCGTCGCATGATATTGACTTGAAGATTATAGTAGTTATAATTGGTTGCGACTAGATATCATGTTATGCTACCAATTTGGATTGAAATGGAAATTTGATAAGAATTGGTATGGTTGAACTCAAGGTGGCCGAATTTGGACTTTTAGTTTGTTATTCATTTGTATTGGACTACTTTATAAATGGTGAGCCAATTGAAATTGTTTAGTTATTCATTGTATTGGAATACCTTCATATTGTTGTGAGCCAATTGGGGCTGTTTGGTTATTGTATTCGGCCTTGAAAAAGGTGGCAAAGTGAGTAGAAACAAAGGAGGTGCTGTCCGATTTTCCGTAGAATTTAGCGACTTAGCACCTAAAATATTCTACGTTAGAAGTGAAAGGTTAATGGACATATTGTGACCATTATAGGTTGAAGTACTAAGTATAGCGTATCCTACTTGGAGAGTGGAATAACTATCAAGGTTGGAGTACTTTGGAGCATTTTGCTATTTGTCGATAATCGTCATGAGGTATGTGAATCTCTTCCTTCCTTTGGCATGATTTTATGTATGGAATATACTTGTGGTATCATTTCATGTTTCCTTCTACTCTTAGGTTAAGAGGTAGTTGTGTGATTTACTCTATGTAGAACTTTTCCTATCTTTTGAGCATGACTAGTTGACGCATGTAGTACGGTGACGTCTGAGACTATGACATTCTTTACTTGTTTTATGTAATGCCAAGTCAGGTGGGTTAGAGATTAACTCACTTCTTTGAAAATAGTAAGGATGTCTTAAGTTGATTTTAAAGTTAGGGACTTGAAGAGTTTTAAAGTATGTGATACTTGCTCCGTTTTAACGTATAAGTCCCTTGGATAGGAAATTGTTTTGGATAAGGTATAAAGTGAATATAACGGCTTTATGGGAAGTTAGTTATATTTGCTTTATGGAAAGATAAGTGTTTTGATTTTAGTGAAAAGGCCACTTGTTTTAAGGCATTAATTGCCTAAGGTTTTATAATAAAAGCGAGTCACTTGTTTTCTAAGGGTTAGAGACTATTTGTATTTTTGAAAGTTATGAGAATTTATTTGAAAGTATTTAATACTTGGTTTCAAAAAGTAGAAGTCTCTTGGTTATAAAATGAACGTGTTGGTCTAAACTATAAAAGGTTATAACGGCTTTATGGGAAGTCGGTTATAACGGCTTTATGGAAGGTTAAGAGAATGGTTTTCTAATAGAGTAAGCAAAGAAATAACTTGTGTTAAGGAAGGGCAAATTGTTTTAAAGGTACCAATTGCTTAAGGTTTTAAATAAGGAAGTCACTTGACTTAGAGCGTAATTGTATTTTCTAAAAGGTATTGTGACTTGTCTTGAAAGGTGAATAGGACTTGATACTACGGTTGTTAGTATCGGAAGTTTTATTTGGAAGGGAGTCTTTTGAAAAGAATGTACGTACGTAGTACTTTGGCTTGTTAAATTGAGAATAATTCTATGTGATGCCTTGATTAGTACTTTGGCTTGTTAAATGAGAATTATTCTATTTGTGCCCCGATAAGTACTTTGGCTTGTTAAATGAGAATTATTCTATTTGTGCCCCGATAAGTACTTTGGCTTGTTAAATGAGAATTATTCTATTTGTGCCCCGATAAGTACTTTGGCTTGTTAAATTGAGAATAATTCTATGTGATGCCTTGATTAGTACTTTGGCTTGTTAAATGAGAATTATTCTATTTGTGCCCCGATAAGTACTTTGGCTTGTTAAATTGAGAATAATTCTATGTGATGCCTTGATAAGTACTTTGGCTTGTTAAATGAGAATTATTCTATTTGTGCCCTGATAAGTACTTTGGCTTGTTAATTGAGAATTAGCCTATGTGTGCTGGTGATAGCCTTTGAGTGCAAGTATTATGTTTTATTACGATGCCGCGACTCTCGGTTTGAGAGGTATTTGCCTTGTTATAAGTTACTTGGACGCACTGATGACGTGGGATTCCACGGGTATCTTAGTTATTTGTAGCACTTGGGTTAAATTCCCGGATTTTATAAAAGACATGGTAGTGCTTATGTCTTGTTTGATGGTCGGTCGAGATAGGGTAAGAGTATAAATGAGGGGCAAGCCCCAAGACGTTATACCACCTTCTCCAGGGTAAGAGTATAAGTGAGGGGTAAACCCCAGACGGCTGTACCACCGCTTTATGTGTTGTTTGACGACCTGGTCGAGATAGGGTAAGAGTATAAATGAGGCAAGCCCCAAGACGTTATACCACCTTCTCCGTGGTAGAGTATAAGTGAGGGTATACCCCAGATGCTATACCACCGCTTTACCACCTTCTCCAGGTAAGAGTATAAGTGAGGGCAGACCAAGACGCTATACCAGGTGGGACTTGGTGTTCATGTATGCCTATTGGTGTATTATTATACCTGGGTCACGGCAGTGATGTGGGATTCCACCGGCAGGATATATATATATGTATTGTGTATGTATACGCCGGTGAGGTGGGATGCCACGCGCGTCACGTGGTTATATTTTACACTAATAGGCGTCGACAGTGACGGGGATTCCACGGGCATGCTTTGATATTAGTGTGACTTGATCGCGTCCCCGTTGGCGGGTAGTATATGTGTCCCTCCGTGAATGGGCGGACTATGTTATGAAAGATAAGTAAGTTATATGGTAATGAACTTAATGATTCTTTTTCTAATAACGCACGTAAGAATGTGACTATAACTTTTATTGGGAATGGAAAGGATAATAAGTGCGATTAAGTTCATAAGTGGTAATAACACGGCAGATCTCGTATGTATTTTTATACTTGTCCTTGTCATTCTTTTATCTGATTATGATTTGTTTCTTTATGCGTTATATTCTGTTCCATATTCTGCACTGTTGTAATCGACTTCTGGGGCTGCGTTCATGCCCGCAGTTTAGGTACTCATTGTGGATCAGCGAGCTTAGGATCACGTTTAACCAAGTTGAGATGGCTCGGTGTTCCGAGTTGTCACGTTTATGTTTATTCGAAATGCGGCGGGGCCTTGTCCCGCCACAATCGTTATGTCAAAACTCAGAGGTGTAGTCACATATCAGTGGGTCGGTTTGTAAAAGAAAGGAGGCAACCGCTTGCTTGTTTTTATATATGTTCGGGAAGGTAGCCCTATCGGCTAACTTTGTTTTACTTACGATGTTTTATTTTTAAGTTTCATGTATGTTCGCTGATTTTCTCTCGATGTTTACAGCAGTGGTGCCTGGTAGGGCACCGGGCCGCGATCGGTGGTCGTGACAACAAGCTCGCCAAGTAATCGGCCCGGTGACGTAGCGGTGTACTCATCCTCCATATCGGCTACCACGGGAACATACCGAAGCTAATGAGTCGAACTCACATTGTACTCTCTAACCGTCCGCCCGCCCCGGCTCAACGTCAAAAATCGCCGCCCGAGCCCTCTCATCTGTGGGGCAAGAAATGTGCAAGAAAAGCCTCGAGAACTCGTCCCATACGACTGGAAGTGCATGCTCTTCCCGACAACTCTACGAATCAAACCAATCAGCTGCAGATTACGCGGTGATGCGAACCCAATACCACCGACTCGCCTGCGAGACTACGATCACTCTCGCGATCCAGAGTCGGATAAACTCCGAGGTCATCCTCGGCTCGATCCATAGAACACCGGCGGGCTACAACTCGTAAAGTCACGTAGCCTCAAATGCGCTCTGGGGTGAACTACGGGTGCATTGGGGAATCGCTGATCCGCCTATCTCATATTCGCCACGACCTGGCGATGGCGAATCGCCATCTCCTTGTACCCCATCTCATCCGCTCCGGTGTGGCTGGAAGCTCAGTGCTGTAGTCTCGCAGCCATCGCCGCGGCTCTAACTTCTTTGGTCGGGCGGCGTCACGAAACTCGCCGTCGGAAGCACTGCTCAGTAATCGGGCTCGCGCCTCGCACTCCTCAGTATTCACCGACTCCTCGATCGCTTTGCCTATCTGGCTCAGGTTGCTACGCGAGGCATAATCGGTAAAGGAAAGGAATACGCCGGAGGGGTCCAACTTATCACACAGGGCACGATCTCGTAATGAGAAGAATGGAAACCAATCCTAAATGTCCTATAGCCTCACGATTATAGATGTGGTGCGCAACACACCGATAATCAAGACTCCACTAGACACGGTCTCAGACACTTTCCGAGGACTAATCGCTCGATACCACTTTTATCACGACCAACCGGGCCCGTGATCGTGCCTTACCAGGCACCCTAGTGATACAACATCGAGAAAATCAGCGGAAATAAAAAAACATGAACATGATTTAAGAGACAAGATAAATAAACGAGCCAACCAAAGCAGCTTGCGCCCATCATATATATACATAAATACCGAACAATTATCCTTTTTACAAACCCCGCCCACAACAAATACAGACTTAAGATTTTTACAATGACTATGGACAGTGGTCGCCATACCTCGAATGTATAAGAATATACGCACTGTGGTAACATACCAAAAGATAAGCCTCAGAAGAATGGGGCTTCCGACACGCCAATCGTGATCCTATGAGCGAGGATCCACCGATGTACTTCCACTGCGGCGATGAACGCACTTCCAGGAGGTCGATAACAGTACCAAGTATCAGAAAAGATCAGAATGAAATCATAATAGTCTATATAAAGCAGAGACATGTATGATAACCGGATGAAATACGTGTCGGCCCATCCGTGGGACTCGGTGTATAATCGGATAAAATACGTGTCCTCGCCATCTCGCGGGACTCTGTAAAATCAGATGAAATACGTGTCCGCCCATCTCGTGGGACTCGGTGTATAATCGACGGAATACGTGTCCGCCCATCTCGTGGGACTCGTGTATAATCAAATGAACACGTGTCCCCGCCATCTCGTGGACTCGGTGTAGAATCAAATGAAATACGTGTCCTCGCCATCTCGTGGGACTCGGTGTAGAATCGCTCATAACAAATCAACGGCCTCCATCGAGACGCGCAAGTAAATACAACAAAGGCTATCACAACAAGCATAGGCAAGTTTCACAACAACAAGCATAGGCAAGCTTCACGACAACAAGCATAGGCAAGTTATACACAACTCAAAGTACTTTCATTTTATGCCAAAGTCCGGGTTTTAACCCTAAAGTACTACGTACGTTAAATTCCTTTTAAAGATCCATTTCTTTTACAAAGGTCACCCGACACCCGTAGTATAAAAAATAGAGTGACTAACATTGTTAAGTAAACCAAAATTATTTCCTTTGTAAAATCAAGTAACAACCTTATTTTCCAAACGTTCAAGTTTGCCTAATTACAAATGCTCAAGTTTCTCATTTTAGAAAAGGTTTCGTAGTTCATAGTTTTAATCCTTTAAAACATAATTCTCCTTTAAACGTTTTGAGAAATATATGTCTTATATGTGAGTAGGTTATTCTTGTTTATAATCAATCTTATTAAGCAGCCATGATCTAGGAAATGTAATATAATTTTGTCTCATCTTAGCTTCTATGCAGATGGAGGTTTCTACTGGTTTTAATACCATACTTTATTATTCAATACATTTTCCTTTATTAACGCTGCAGTGGTTTGTCGATACTCATTCTGATTTCCGAAATCAGTAAAACATTTTTCCTTTTAAAACCAAGTACTCATTACTCACGAATGAGGTTTCACACTTTTAACAAAATTCATATCAATACCATTAAGTCAAGTCTCTTATCTTCTAAAATCAAGAAACCATTCTTTTTATCACTCTTAAAACGTTATACCTAACTTCCCATAAAGCTAGTACAACTCTTATGTTTTCAAAGCCAAGTATTACTCTTCTTTCAAAAAGGTCTTTTTGAAACACTTCAAGTTCTTTATTACTACACATCAAATCCGTTATAAGTCAAATCAGTTACCCTTTGAAACCACAAAGCATTTTCTTACCTACATAAAGCTGTTATAACCAACTTCCCATAAAGCCGTTATAACACTTTATGTTTCAAACCAATCAAATACATTAAACACATGTACGTCTACCGTACTACATAGTTATACACATATCATGTTAGAACAGATAGGAAGAGGTTCACATACCTCGCGACGATTATCGACTAATACCAAAGTGCTCCAAGTACCTCAAACCGTCGGCTACTCCTTAAGCCAAGTAGATCACGCCAAACGTAGTACTTCAACCTATAGAGGCCACAAGGCGCCTATTAACATCCTAGATCTCAATGTAGAATATTCTACAGAAAATTCGCAAGACCTCCCCACAACAGAATCTCCTCCTCTATCGAGGCCGGCTACCAAGCCAACCAGGGGGGGGGTTTGTTATACCCCGTATTTCCTGAGTATGTACGTGAGGGCGTACGTAAAATAATTTGAGCCTTAAGTTAGGCAAGTTTCGAAATTTGTACACAACACCCGATAAGAGTCGTTTTTCGACGAAACGTTTCCACAGCTTTCGTAGGGAAAATTCCGGCTATGTCATTTATAATTTTTGCGGATTTTTCCGAGAGATTTAAACATTTTGGATCAACGGAGGGTGACAAGTGTCACCTCACATTGGCCTTGAGTGGGCGGCTTAATGGACGATTTTGGGCTACTTTAGTTGGTAGGATATTTTGTGCAAGTTGTGTGGTAGATGGATAAGGTCCACATGGTTGAAATCTAGCCCTACACTTGCACCACACTTGTCTTCATCTTGGCCATTGGTTGGCCTTCACTTGACCTATAAATACCCCTCTAGTTGAAGACTTTCTTCATCCAAAAAAACTTGAGCAATCTATCTAAGTCTCAAAATACTCCCTCTACCTTGAGCTTTAGTCCACCACACACCCACTCCCCCTTTGAGAGCCCTTGGCCGAGAGCCACCCCCCTCCCCTTTGTGGTGTTTTGCCGTGGGGTACCCCCCCTAGCATAGTTGTCTCGTATAAATACCCCCCTTTTGTGGTATAGAAATACTCTCCAAGTATTGTTATAATGCCCAAATACCTTGGCCCAAATACCTTATAGTTTTCCCAAGGTTACACTTATACAAAAGCCCAGAAAATACTATTATACTTCCCTCAGTCACAAAAACGAAAACCTAAGTAAATCTTCACCCGTAGTTGAAGTTATATGTAGAGGTTGGTTAGAACTTCTAAGGGTTGGTTGGAGCGGGTCGGAGCGCAGGAGTAGGAGCTAAACCTTGCTCAGGATCGACATTTAAACTCGGATAATTTTGGGCTTATCGAGGTAAACACTCTTGACCTTCTATTGTAATTGGAAATTACATATTGTTGGAATATATAGTTGAAGATACTATATATAGAATTGAACATAGTTATGCGGCAATGTCTTTTGACTTAAGCTCGAATAATACTTACGGCAATGTCTTTTGACTTAAGCTGAATAATACTTACGCAATGTCTTTGACTTAAGCCCGAATAATACTTACGCAATGTCTTGCGACTTAAGCCCAATTTAAATAAGAGAATCAATCGTAATTACATAGGTGTATTACATGAGACTTGTGTAGCATTACCGTGAGTAGAATTGTACGCCGGTTAGGCGTGCAAACCCCCGGTTGGCTTGGTAGCGGCACTTCGCGAGACCATTTGCGGGGAAAATCTTCAGAATTTTCTATAGAATATTCTACGTTGAGATCTAGGATGTTAATAGGCGCCAGGGCCTCTATAGGTTGAAGTACTACGATGGCGTGATCTACTTGGCTTAAGGAGTAGCCAGACGGTTTGAGGTACTGGAGCATTTTGCTATTAGTCGATAATCGTCGCGAGGTATGTGAACCTCTTCCTATCTGTTCTAGCATGATATGTGTATAACTATGTAGTGCGGTGCAGACGCATATGTTTGATGTATTTGATTGGTTTGAAACATAAAGTGTTATAACGGCTTTATGAGAAGTTAGTTATAACAGCTTTATGTAGGTAAGAAAATGCTTTGTGGTTTCAAAGGGTAACTGATTTGACTTATAACGGATTTGATGTGTAGTAATAAAGAACTTGAAGTGTTTCAAAAAGACCTTTTTTGAAAGAAGAGTAATACTTGGCTTGAAAAACATAAGAGTTGTACTAGCTTTATGGGAAGTTAGGTATAACGTCTTAAGAGTGATAAAAAGAATGGTTTACTGATTTTTAGAAGATAAGAGACTTGACTTAATGGTATTGATATGAATTTTGTTAAAAGTGTGAAACCTCATTCGTGAGTAATGAGTACTTGGTTTTAAAAGGAAATAATGTTTCATCGATTTGAAATCGAATGAGTATCGACAAACCATCTGCAGCGTTAATAAAGGAAAATGTATTGAATAATGAAGTATGGTATTAAAAGCGAGAGAAACCTCCATCCGCATAAGCTAAGATGAGACAAAATGATATTACATTTCCTAGATCATGGCCGCTTAATAAGATTTATTATGAACAAGAATAACCTACTACTTTATGGCATATGTTACTCAATTGTTTTAAAAGAGATTAAGACATTGAACTATGAAACTTTTCTAAAAGAGACTTGCGTAATTGAAATTAGGCAACCGAACTTTAGGGAAAAAAGAAGGCATAGTGTTGCCTTAATTTGGTTTCAAAAGGAAAGTATGGAAGTTGTTTTGGTCTACTTAAAAGATATAAGTCACTCTATTTTATACTACGGGTATCGGGTGACTTTTATAGAAGGGAATGGATCTTTAAAAGGAATTTAACGTACGTAGTACTTTAGGGTTAAAACCCGGACCTTGGCATAAAAATGATAGTACTTTGAGTTGTGAAACTTGTCTATGCTTGTTGTCGTGAAACTTGCCTATGCTTGTTGTTGTGAAACTTGTCTATGCTTGTGTTGTGAAACTTGTCTATGCTTGTCGTGATAGCCTTTGTTGTGCAAGAATTGTGTTTCTATACCGCGCCTCGATGGAGGTCGGTTGACTTATTGAGAACTTACTTGGGCGTGGCCGGGATGACGGATAAATTCCACGGGTACGTTCTTGTTGATAGGGTTACTTTTGTTAATCGCTTTGGACATACTGACACGATGCGTAGCGCACGGGTATGCTTCCATTTTGATACTGTCTTATTGTTTCCCTTTGGACATACTGACACGATGCGTAGCGCACAGGTATGTTTCCATTTGGAATGCTGTCTTATTGTTTCCCTTTGGACATACTGACACGATCGTGGCGTAGCGGACGTATGCTTCCATTTGGAATCCGTCTTATTGTTATCATATCATGATCGCGGCATGAGGAAGGTATTCCACGGGCGAGTGATGACTCGAGGCGTGAGTCACGACTTACATCGCTTATTTATCGTGAATCGTAGTTTGGTTATCATACATGTCTCGCTTTATATAGATCGCTATGATTTCATTTATGATTTTACGCTTCACATACTTGGTACTGTCTTGACTCCTTCGGGGCCGCGTTCATGCCGCAGTAGGTACATCGGCTATCGATCCCCGCTTTAGGATCACCTGACTTATTAGGAAGCTCAGTTCCTTGGAAGCTTATCTTTTGGTATGTTCCCGAGTCGTAGGTTCTTGTACATTCGGGGTATGGCGGGGCCTGTCCGTCATAGTTGTTGTAAATCTTAGAGTCTGCGTGTACTTTGTGGCGTGTTGTAAAAGGATTAAACTATTCGGGTTTGTATGTATATATGCAGAAGGCAACTGTTTTGGTTGGCCTGTTTATTTATTATATCTCTCATTTCATGTTCATGTTTTACTTCCATTGGTTTCTCGATGTTGTATCACTAGGGTGCCCGGTAAGGCACGATCCGGGCAGGTTCGGTCGTGACAAAAGTGGTATCGAGCGCTTAGTCCTCGGAAAGTGTCTACGCAGGCCGTTCTGTAGAGTCTTGATTATCGGTGTGTTGTGCACCACATCTATAATCAGAGGCTATAGGACATTTAGGATTGGTTTCCATTCTTCTCATTCGAGATCGTGCCTTAGAGCGTGTTGTAAGTTGGACCCCTCCGACGTATCTCGTTTTTACGCTTATGCCTCGCGCAAGGCAACCGGCCGGGCGAAGGCAAAGCGTGAGAGATACGAGTAGAGCGGCAGCGATCTAGAGACCGCGATTCGAGCCTCGATCCTACAGCAGCGGCGGAGAGACGGTTACGAGATGGCCCGATTAATGGCTGTGGTCAGGCGAACTTGAGATAGGCTGGATGCAGTTCGATCAATGAGCACCCATAGTTCACCGGCGACGGTTTGAGACTACGGGATTTTACGAGTTGAACGCCCGAGTTTTATGGGTGAGGCACGAGGATGATCCGCAGGAGTTCATCAAACGATTCTGACGGATCATGAGTGATCAAGGCACGGAGACCGAGTCGGTGGTCCTAGGTTCACATCAGTTGCGTGATACCGCAATGATCGGGTTTGATTCGTGGAGCTATCCCGGAGAGCATGCACTTCCGGCCGTTTGGGATGAGTTCTCGAGGCATTTCTTGCACATTTCTTGCCTCCATGATGAGAGGCTCGGTAGCTGCATTTTTGGTGTTATGCGCGGCGAGCAGGCGTGCGGTTGGGAGTACAATGTGAGTTCGACTCATTAGCGTGACGCCCCGCATTAGTAGCTAGTATGGGGATCGAGTGCACCGATATGTTACTGAGCTCGATGATTACCTAGCAGAGTTGTTGGGTGTAGCTCTTCACCTGGCATGGACATTGCCAGCACGCAGCTTATGCACTGGAGAGTGAGGCGGAGAAATCGACGAAATGACCAGTCGTGAAGAGGGCGAGCAAGCGGTGTCGCTGGTGACTTTCGAGGCGGACCGCCTCGGAACGAACAGTTATGCGCCTCCGCCCGATGCAGTGGTCCTCCACAATCTTGAGCATCCAGAGTATTCGGGGAGCGTGTCGGGGGCTCGAGGTTGATTTTCGGGAGAGTAGGGTGTTAGCGGTGAAGCCACCCTACCTCGTTGTGACGGCGTGGTAGACTCCGGTGGGGAGTGTCGTGCTAGTCCGGGAGTTTGTTTTACATGCGGCGGTGAGGCCATTTTGGGAGAAACTGTCCAGGCAAGTAACTGGTAGGGTAGCACAGACTACGAGATCAGCTGCGGGTTCTTCACCTTCCACAGCTAGGCAGGATGTTCATACACCTGCGGGCCACGGTAGAGGTCGCGGTGGAAGTTCCCAGTTTTAGCGGTCCTTCGAACCGCCTACTTTCTGTATATCCTTAACCCCAGAGACTTGTATGTATCGATGCTATGATAATGTGTTAAGTGTTATGTTCGGATAGCTTTGTGCTAAAATGTGATTTAGAAACCTGGTTAGAAATGATGAACCTTAGAATATTACAGTTGAGACCTTAGATGTAAGGCCGTCTTGAGTACAAGATCTTGCGGGTGATCTTTGTCGAATGTATAATCATACACAGAGTAATTGTGGAAATTTCCTTGGGTAGTGTAAAAAATGGAAGTGGTAGCTTTCATGACTGTAGAGGTAAGATTGTTCGGATCGGGAACAAGAGCGTGACGCGTAAGTGGGTCGGGTTGGCCGTGTTGAGGCCAACCCGGCGGTTTCAAAGTGGGGTCACCGGGTGGTCCGCCAGTGGTAGGGTCACGAGGGTGCTAGGCCCAAGTTTAGTTGACCATCGTATGAGTTCGTGGGTATGTTCGACGTACGATCGTGAAGGCCGGGAATGGCCTTAAGGAAGATTGAGGCTAGTAAGATGACCAAGTTGTAGGTGGTGACTCCAAGGTTTCAAACCAAGCGATGATCAAGTGTAATCGTATACTAGAAGAGTTCGAGTGTTCGAGAAGAGTACGACGAGTAAGGAAGGAAGTAAACTTGTGCTGAAAGATGGAAGAAATCATTTTTGAGAAACGAATGTGCGAAGGGAGTGTCCCTTGGATCAAGAGCGAGAGTTGGTATTGTTTTGCATCATCGAGGTGGTTCCTCGTTGGCCTGGATTTAAGTAATTGCGCGCATGTGTTATTTCGTGGCCAGTTGTGGCGTTGGCAACTTGTTAGAGGAACTTTATCGTTATCCGTCTTGAGAAGGAACATTCGGGACGAATGTTTCTAAGGAGGGGAGAATGTTATACCCCGTATTTCCAGAGTATGTACGTGAGGGCGTACGTATAATAATTTGAGCCTTAAGTTAGGCAAGTTTCGAAATTTGTACACAACACCCGATAAGAGTCGTTTTTAAACGTTTCCACTTTCGTAGGAAAATTCCGGCTATGTCATTTATAATTTTGCGAATTTTTCCGAGAGACGAAACATTTTGGACCAACGGGAGGGTGACAAGTGTCGCCCTCTCATTGGCGTTGAGTGGTCGGCTTAATGGACGATTTTGGGCTACTTTAGTTGGTAGGATATTTTGTGCAAGTTGTGTGGTAGATGGATAAGGTCCACATGGTTGAAATCTAGCCCTACACTTGCACCACACTTGTCTTCATCTTGGCCATTGGTTGGCCTTCACTTGACCTATAAATACCCCTCTAGTTGAAGACTTTCTTCATCCAAAAAACTTGAGCAATCTATCTAAGTCTCAAAATACTCCCTCTCCCTTGAGCTTTCGTCCACCACACCCCCCCTCCCCCTTTGAGAGCCCTCGCCGAGAGCCACCCTCCCTTTGTGGTGTTTTGCCAGTGGGGTACCCCTAGCATAGTTGTCTCGTATAAATACCCCTTTTTTGGTATAGAAATACTCTCCAAGTATTGTTATAATGCCCAAATACCTTGGCCCAAATACCTTATAGTTTTCCCAAGGTTACACTTATACAAAAGCCCAGAAAATACTATTATACTTCCCTCAGTCACAAAAACGAAAACCTAAGTAAATCTTCACCCGTAGTTGAAGTTATATGTAGAGGTTGGTTAGAACTTCTAAGGGTTGGTTGGAGCGGCCTGAGCGCACTGAGTAGGAGCTAAACCTTGCTCAGGATCGACATTTAAACTCGGATAATTTTGGGCTTATCGAGGTAAACACTCTTGACCTTCTATTGTAATTGGAAATTACATATTGTTGGAATATATAGTTGAAGTATACTATATATAGAATTGAACATAGTTGTGCGGCAATGTCTTTTGACTTAAGCCTGAATAATACTTACGGCAATGTCTTTTGACTTAAGCCTGAATAATACTTACGGCAATGTCTTTTGACTTAAGCCTGAATAATACTTACGGCAATGTCTTGCGACTTAAGCCTGAATTTAAATATGAGAATCGAATCAGAATTACATAGGGTGTATTCTGGTGAGACTTGTGTAGCATTCTTGTGAGTAGAATTGTACACGCCCGGTTAGGCGTGCAAACCCCCAGTTGGCTTGGTAGCGGCCTCGGCAGAGAGGAGATTACTTATTTGCGGGGAGAGTCTTTGCCGAATTTTCTATAGAATATTCTACGTTGAGATCTAGGATGTTAATAGGCGCCTTGTGGCCTCTATAGGTTGAAGTACTACGTATGGCGTGATCTACTTGGCTTAAGGAGTAGCCGACGGTTTGAGGTACTTGGAGCATTTTGCTATTAGTCGATAATCGTCGCGAGGTATGTGAACCTCTTCCTATCTGTTCTAGCATGATATGTGTATAACTATGTAGTACGGTAGACGTACATATGTTTGATGTATTTGATTGGTTTGAAACATAAAGTGTTATAACGGCTTTATGGGAAGTTAGTTATAACAGCTTTATGTAGGTAAGAAAATGCTTTGTGGTTTCAAAGGGTAACTGATTTGACTTATAACGGATTTGATGTGTAGTAATAAAGAACTTGAAGTGTTTCAAAAAGACCTTTTTTGAAAGAAGAGTAATACTTGGCTTGAAAAACATAAGAGTTGTACTAGCTTTATGAGAAGTTAGGTATAACGTCTTAAGAGTGATAAAAAGAATGGTTTACTGATTTTTAGAAGATAAGAGACTTGACTTAATGGTATTGATATGAATTTTGTTAAAAGTGTGAAACCTCATTCGTGAGTAATGAGTACTTGGTTTTAAAAGGAAATAATGTTTCTTGATGAAATCGAATGAGTATCGACAAACCACCTGCAGCGTTAATAAAGGAAAATGTATTGAATAATGAAGTATGGTATTAAAAGCAGAGAAACCTCCATCTGCATGAAGCTAAGATGAGACAAATGATATTACATTTCCTAGATCATGGTCGCTTAATAAGATTTATTATGAACAAGAATAACTGCTACTTTATGGCATATGTTACTCAATTGTTTTAAAAAGAGATTAAGACATTGAACTATGAAACTTTTCTAAAAAGAGACTTGCGTAATTGAAATTAGGCAAACTGGAACTTTAGGGAAAAAAAAGAAGGCATAGTGTTGCCTTAATTTGGTTTTAAAAAGGAAAGTATGGAAGTTGTTTTGGTCTACTTAAAAGATATAAGTCACTCTATTTTATACTACGGGTATCGGGTGACTTTTATAGAAGGGAATGGATCTTTAAAAGGAATTTAACGTACGTAGTACTTTAGGGTTAAAACCCGGACCTTGGCATAAAAATGATAGTACTTTGAGTTGTGAAACTTGTCTATGCTTGTTGTCGTGAAACTTGCCTATGCTTGTTGTTGTGAAACTTGCCTATGCTTGTGTTGTGAAACTTGTCTATGCTTGTCGTGATAGCCTTTGTTGTGCAAGAATTGTGTTTCTATACTACCGCGCCTCTCGATGGAGGGTCGGTTGACTTGTTGAGAACTTACTTGGGCGGACCGCGTGTGGATAAATTCCGCACGTTCCTGTTGATAGGGTTACTTTTGTTAATCGCTTTGGACATACTGACACGATGCGTAGCGCACGGGTATGCTTCCATTTTGATATTGCCTTATTGTTTCCCTTTGGACATACTGACACGATGCGTAGCGCACGGGTATGTTTCCATTTGGAATGTTGTCTTATTGTTTCCCTTTGGACATACTGACACGATGCGTAGCGCACGGGTATGCTTCCATTTGGAATGCTGTCTTATTGTTATCATATCATAGATGCGGCGGTGAGGAAGGTATTCCACGGGCATGAGTGATGACTCTGAGGGCGTGAGTCCCTGACTTACATGACTGCTTATTTATCGTGAACTGTAGTTTGGTTATCATACATGTCTCCTGCTTTATATAGACTGCTATGATTTCATTTCTGATATTTCTGCTTTCACATACTTGGTACTGTTGTCTTGACTTCCTTGAGTGCGTTCATGCCGCAGTAGAGGTACATCATTGCCGATCCGCTTTTAGGATCACCTTTCACTTATCGAAGCTCAGTTCCTAAGCTTATCTTTTCGTATGTGTTCCCGAGTCGTAGGTTCTTGTACATTCAGGTATGGCGGGCCTGTCCGTCATAGTTGTTGTAAATCTTAGAGGTCCATGCTGTATTGTAGGCGATGTTGTAAAAAGGATTAAACTGTTCGGGTTTGTATGTATATATGCAGATGGCAACTGTTTTGGTTGGCCTGTTTATTTATTATATCTCTCATTTCATGTTCATGTTTTACTTCCGCTGGTTTTCTCTGATGTTGTATCACTAGGGTGCCCGGGGTAAGGCACCAGTCACGGGCCCGGGTTCGGGTCGTGACAGGTTTGCACGTCTAACCGGATGTGTACAATTCTACTCACAGTAATACTACACAAGTCTACTGTAATACAATCCTATGTAATTACAGTTCAGTTCTCTTCTTTAACTTCAGGCTTAAGTCAAAAGACATTGCCACAATACTATGTTCAGTTCTATTCAATAATCAGTCTATATATAGTATACTTCAACTATATATTACTATAACATGTAATTTCCAATTACAGTAGGGGGACAAGTTTATTTACCTCGATAAGCCCAAAATTATCCGAGTTTAACGTCGATCCTGAGCAAGGTTTAGCTCCTACTCCGTGCGCTCCAATTCGCTCCAAGAAACCCTTAGAAGTTCTACGCAACTTCTACTTATCACTTCAACTACGGGTGAAGATTTTTCCTAGGGTTTCATTTTGTGGCTAAAGGAAAGTATAATCGTATTTTTCGGGTTTTTCAGATAAAAGTACTTTGGAAAGTACTACAAGGTATTTGGCTAAAGTATTTTGGGCATTATAACAATACTTGTAGAATACATTTCTACCAAGGGGGTAGTATTTCGACTAGCACAACTAGGCTAGGGAGGGTTCTCGGCTAGAACCACTAGGCAGGGGGTGCTCGCAGGGGCCTTGAGGGGAGAGGGGTGGTGTTTGGACGAGAACAAGGTTGAGGGAGAGGAGGATTTTTAACACTTAGAGAAATTTTGGATGAAGAAGTTCATCAACTTAGAGGGGTATTTATAGGTCAAGCAAAGGCCAACCAAGGGCCAAGATGAAGCCAAGTGCAAGGCAAGTGTAAGGCCAAGATTAAGCCATGTGCTACCTTATCCATCTACACAAAATATCCTACCTAACCCTTGACTAAAATTCCAACACAAAAAACGTGCCAAGGGCCTCACTTTGCCGCCGCTTCCAATGCGAGGTGACACACGCCACCCTCCCGCTGGTCCAAAATGTTTCGTCTCTCGGAAAAATCCGCAAAAATTAAAAATGCCTTAGCCGGAATTTTCCATACGAAAGCTGTGGAAACGTTTCGTCGAAAAACGACTCCTATCGGGTGTTGTGTACAAATTTCGAAACTTGCCTAACTTAAGGCTCAAATTATTATACGTACGCCCTCACGTACATACTCTGGAAATACGGGGTATAACACATGTGATAAAAACATTCACTATCAGAGTACTAAGAACCTAAAGTGTTAGTTCTTAAAGCAGTTATCACAACATTACAAATTACAACATTTTTGGGAACCCAAACTCTTTTAAAACATTTTTTACCTTTAGGCTCAGAAATGTTGCTTCGAATGTTGTCTGAGATGTTGGACAACCTTTTAGGCAAAATTTCGCTCACATAATCTTGAAGTTTGAAACATTATGGTTTTAAGTGTCCAGGGAAGTTACAATGATGACACAAACTTCATATTCTTTGACATATATGAGAACCTATTATTTATTCATTTTTCTTTTACAAAGCATATTTTCTCATTTTTGTCCGACAAACTAGAGCATATAGTTTTAAGAGAGTTTTCGTACCCAATATATGTATGTGAATGTTTACTAAAGCTGAGTATCTCATTCAATTTAGAAGTTCCTGAGTTGAGGTTACAGAAGGTTTCTTCGGCTAAATCCAATTTTGCACGAATCTTACCAAATTCAATATTCTTTTTGGTAAGTGCAACCTCTAGTCGGGTTATTGTGTCTTTTAGATCTACATTCTCACGAGTTAAATTTTTTACATTTGTGTCAAGTTGCTTGAGTTCTATGATTAAGGCTTTACAAATACTTTGTAATTCATTAATCATATAATCGTTGCTGTCACGCCCCGACTTTTCCTAAGTCTTTACTTAGGGTGTGATGGCACCTGGACAATTATTTTCCACCAGGAGCACCATTTAATTCTCTTTATTTAACATGTTTAAATAAAGAGTCAGCCCTACCATCTGGGGCTGAGTGAGAACCTTACCCTGCAATTCAAAGTAACACTACAATATTCCAAGCGCAATCACATTATAACGTAATAAGCATATTGCAAAAACATATCAGGTTACAACATTTTTAAATATGCAACAACTCCTCATGGGAAATTCTCGGTTTAACTAACACTTCATTTTATCTCGAATTATACGTTAAGACATTCCCCTGCATTTCCACATGTTTATTACATTTATATATTTGTGAACGCGTATTCACTTTTCATATTTATATAAAAGTGAACATGTATTCATCTTTCATATTTGTTGCGGCGTGCAACCCGATCCATTATATTTACGTATTTGTGAACACGTATTCACTTTACGTTTTGTTGCGGCGTGCAACCCGATCCATTATGTTTACGTATTCGTGAACGCGTATTCACTTTAGGTTTTGTTGCGCGCAACCCGACCCATTATATTTACGATTTGTGAACGCGTATTCACTTTACGCTTTGTTGCGCGCAACCGACCCATTATATTTACGTATTTGTGAACACGTATTCACTTTACGCTTTGTTGCAGCGCGCAACCCGATCCATTTTGTTTACGATTTGTGAACACGTATTCACTTTACGCTTTGTTGCTGCAACCCGATCCATTATGTTTATATTTATATATTTATGTGAACACGTATTCACTTTTCATATTTTTCAGAAGATCGAATAAATAATAATCTCTTTCCCAACATTCTGTCATTCATACTTGTAACGATTATAACTTTTTAACCATAACTCCAACTAAGGTGTTTCTCAAGCGGAAACTAAGGTATGACGGGGATCTTTCACTGTACCAAATTTCATTTAAAACTACTTTGGGTAACTAACACAAATTTATCCTCAAAACAGCCATATGAGATTTGTTTCGGTAGAATGTTTATTAAACAGAACCCAATCTTAGAATAGTCATAACTCCTAATCTGTAAATCCGTTCAAGCCCCATAAAATCTCAAAACGACGAGAACAAAGAGCTACACGTCTCCATGTGAACCATCCTTTCATATTCTGTACCATTTGGTACAGTTTTACACTTTTATTCGCTGCCCTTCCTGGATCTCGATAGATCCGAGGCAGAAACTTTAAACAGCGATAACTCTCAATCCGTAAGTCGGATAGACCCCCGTAAGGTCTCCAAATGTTCACAACAGAGAGATCTAGAGCTTTCATTTAGCAACAATTTTCATATTCCCCACATATTAGTACAGTTTTACGTTTCCACGTCCTGCCCTTCTGGATTACGATGAATCCGAGGCAGCAACTTCAAACTACAATAACTCTCAACTCGTAAGTCCGTTTTAATAAATCTTTATCTATATCTGTCCTTAACAGAGAGATTTACAACCATGTAAATTTTCATATAATTCTAATAAGTAAAACTCAATAAAAACAGTCCGTAATTATGCCTTTCCGAATTTCAACCAAATCTAAGGCAGGAACTTTGAACTATGATAACTTTCAAACCGTATGTCCATTTTACCTCATTTTTGGTTCTATATGATCATATTAGAGAGGTGTACCACTCTTCCGAATTTCATCAAATTCCAACAATTATAACTCAGTGAGAACAGTTCGTAAAGTTCATGACGCAACTAGTTGTCTAAACAATCAAAAGTTCAATATTTCTTTTCAACACTCAATTCTTATTCTAACATGTATTGAACTAAAAATAAAGGATGTTACCAAGAATTTCTGACTGAGAAAACTCACCTTGTAAGTGTGAAGATTATTGTTGTGTGGTTGCTAAAATTATCCTTACTCTCTAGTATTTTGATTCTTATTCTTCTTGCCCTCTTGGTATTTTTTTCCTCTTCTTTTCACTTGTTTTTTTCTGATTTTCTAACCTTTTTGTTATGTACTTTGTATGTGTGTAAATACAATGTATAAGTGGAGAGTTTTCTATAACCTATGGGAGGTGGAATGACGAGAGTTGGAGGGGAAATGAAAAGGGGGAAGGGGTGAAGGGAAATGGACGTGCTGCATGTTTCTTCTCTTTTTTTTTTCTTTTTTTTTGTTTTTGTTTTTGTTTCTCTTTTGTTTTTTTTTGTTTTTTCTTATTTTCATTTTTATCCATCTATTTATCCAACTTTAACACTAACTCTATCCCATGCAATTTATTCTTTGTTTTCTTATATATATGTATTTTTATTAACCCAACCACAACTATATATTATTATTATTTTTTCCGGATTTTACAGTTGCGTTCAACTTGATTCACACACTCAACCTCACCACTAGAAATAAAACCACTAAAGAAATTTACATCAGGATAGTTAAAGAATATGTACCTTTCGGATGTTGTTTGGAGATGCAAATGTTGTTGCAGATGTTGCTCGAAATATTGTGACATCTGAGGCAACATTACATACGACATCTTCATTATCAGATAAAGACTGTTCGTAAACAGTGGTCAGCATTGCTTGTGATTCGACTTCTTGATCTCCTTCCTCTTCTTCTTTATCATCACTAAACGA
The DNA here is from genome assembly GCA_029844215.1 of Przewalskia tangutica. Taxonomy (NCBI): domain Eukaryota; kingdom Viridiplantae; phylum Streptophyta; class Magnoliopsida; order Solanales; family Solanaceae; genus Przewalskia; species Przewalskia tangutica. Next base: position 27,496,726 of record CM056720.1, on the reverse strand, counting down.
GACCCACATATTCTTACCAAATTTCCTAAGAGTGTTTGCACATTCATTAGCATAATGATCCCAACCTGAGCATGCATGACATTTCACAGACTCTAGTTGTTTGAGATCAAATTTGGTACAATCTGAATTGGTTCTTCTTAGTGGACTTCCTTTTTGAGTACTTGGAAGGAACTTGGTGGACTTTTGATTGAAGTATTGGTTTTGATGCTGTTTAGATTTAGATTAATTTCTCTCATTGTTGAACTTCCTCACCATTGAATTGTATTTTCGAGTGAGTAAGGCAACATTAGCACATTCACCGAGTTCTTCATGATTCTCATCCTCTTCATTGATTTGATTCTCCGAGGATTGAACTTGAAATGCCACATTATTGCTCTTATATAATTACCTTTGATTCTCAATGTTCATCTCATAGGTTTTGAGAATGCTCATCAAGGTATGAAGGTCCATAATAGCAAGATTGTGAGCTTCTTTAATGACATAAATCTTTAAATTGAACTTTTCAGGAAGAGAACGAAGAGTCTTTTCAACAAGTTGAGTGTTGGTTAATGGTTTACCAAGAACTTGACATTCATTAGAGATGTCAATAAACTTTTCAAAATAAGATTTAATATCGTCCGCTTCTTCCATCCTTAGACATTCATATTTGCTCATGAGCATGCACATCTTTGTTCGACGGACACTTGAGCTACCTTCACAATAAATTTGTAAAGTATCTCATGCATCCTTAGTCGTTGGGCAGTATTGAATGAGATTGAACATGTAAAGATCAACCCATCCAAAAATTGCATTTAAGGCCTTTTCATTAAAACTATCATTATTGGTTTCTTCCGTCATCCATTTGGATTTAGGTTTAACAAGAATGTCACCTTCATCATTCGGCGACAACATTGAAATAACATACCTATTGGTTATAGATCTTCATGCCCTAACATCAATTGATTTGATGTGAGAACGTAGGCGAATCCTCAATAGGTATAATTTGTACCATCTAAAATGGAAAGTCTACCAATGTTTGGATTAGCCGGATCCATAGCTTCGAATACATGACCAAATACTTATTGTGTTAAGTGTTGACTCTGATACCACTTGTTGGGTCCCGGAGGTACACTATGGAACAATAAAAACAAAATGTAAATAAAAAAACTCGAATTCCAATTCAGTTCCCGAATGTCGGCGACAATGTCGTCCGACACCAGTGACAACACTTCAGTAAAAGTATTGTATATATTTATATACAATTGAATAAATTTCTTCTTTTACAATATTACAAAATAATACAAAAAAGAATTAAAAAGTTGAAGTCGTAGATGACTTCTGCCTGAAAAATCTACCTAAATAGACATAGAAAACATTTCATTACAATTGCTTCAATAAAGAATAAATCTAGAATCTATGCAACAATTATAATGTCGATGAATGTTGTCGACACGCCGACAATATTTGTGATCGAGCTTGGTATTTTTACATTTTGATTTTGGATATCGATTCACTCTTCTTCCTCTATATTTATAGTAGATAGTCTTCCTTGAAAAGCTCATCGATTGGTTGTAGAGGTTGAGGAAAGGTGGGCGTAGATAAGGTTTGTTGGAGAAGATCATGAAGCAAAATCCTCTAAATTCTTGGACTTGTTCCCCAAGCTTAGCAATAACTTTGACTTGTTCTTCTCATATTTTAATTAGCTCCTAATCACCTTGCCAAGTCACTTTTCCATCGTGGTAAAAAAATCCCACGAGATTTGCTTCAGTTCCGTGAAGTAAGACAAGACCGTTTCACAGAATGTTGGTCCGAATGTCGTGACATTTGTTCCAACATTTCTGAATTTTATCTTAGTACTAAAAATGACATGTTAGACAAAATGTCATAACACCAAACCCAACATTAACAGTTGTATTTGGCAATTCTTCGGTCCATTTGATTGTCATCTTTAATGCATCCGGTTGAACTTATGTCGAGAATCTTAGAAGTTTCACTTTTATCGGACACAACTTCACCTAATGCACAAACTTATACACTAGATTAAAGGTGCCAAATATTAATCAATGAAAAGGGCAAGTTATTGGCCAGACAAACCAACAGTCAAGTCCGAGTTCTACTCTACTAGTTGATTTTAATAATAATCGAAAATGGTCAAATATACCCCTTTACTTTGTTTTAATAACTAATGTTACCCTCCGTTATTGATTGTGGACAAATACATCATTGTCGTCTACAAAGTTTATACCGATATTCCTATTTGGATGGATACCCAAAATCAGGCTAAAATACCCAAATCACTTAAAATTACCCATTCCCTACCTAAAATCATTTAGGAATGCCCGTTTCCTAAATTCCCGTTCTGCTTTTCTTTTACAACAATCTCTCCACTACTAACCTCTGAGATTAGAGAGATGAAAAACAGATGAGAGAGCCAATATGAACTTAGTAAAATGTATGCAAAGCATATATTAACAATAGAGAGAGATGACAGTAACAAATCCTGGCAGAGACAAAGAACAAGACAATCATGCACTTCCCGGATTGTGGGTAAGCGCGAGAGCTTAAGTCTTATAGGTCTTAGGTTATATGGCGATTATCTTTTAGCAGCATAACGTGACGAGGTGGGCTCAGCCCATGTCCGAATAGGTACTCTTCCCTTGACCGTGGGTTTCTCCCTTTGGGTTTACCATGGCAAGGGTTTAAGGAGGCCCACAGCTGCAACCTTATGGTTACATAATGGAATTTCCATAGCTTAGGACTTTCTCATTGATCTCCTACATGCATCATATTTTTGCACTCTCGACTACCCAGCTTGTGAGACTAGCTAGAGTTTTGTTATTGACGTGAGTAAATCTGGTGTTGATCTGCTAGCGGACGCTAGATTTATATCACATCGAGTCCGTTGGTATGCCCATCGATTTGTACATTTTGATGATTTCAATACACATTTACCTTTTCATCAAAAAAAAACTGGTCGTTAACGTTTAACTATAATCTTGTCTCCTTCTACGATATGTTTCAGTACGTAGAAAAAAGGGAAAGATGTAAAGAAGAAAGTGAAGAACTTGCACATCTACTTCAATTGCAATTAATAGATATTTGATCGATGTACGTAATTAAAGTATATATGTCCTAGAGACAATCATTTTAGGGACAGATGTGCTTGAACACATTCGTATTATTAATGAGATTAATATATTTGTGGCTTTTGCAATTACTGAATTATTATTTGATTGTTTGTATTATTCATTAATGTGCATTCTCGAGCTAACATTGTCATTGATAGTGTGGGTTATTAATGATAGAACGTGGTTCTTAAAGTATCCTCGACTGATGATCATTAAGAATGAGATATCAATGATATATTATAAGTTGACATTTGGTTTGCATCACATTCTTAGAGAATGTAGTATGTCTCACTTACTACTAGTAATAGTTGTTAGTGATGGACACATGGATACTCTTAGAGGGTATTGGCATGCCCTGTTGATAAACTATTTGTTATACATGTCTAGAGTATTATCATCATGTGGGAGATAGAGGTCATTTGACTTGAGGTCAATACACACCTGGTTTGTAGAGTAATGTACTTTGATCCTGTCCTAAGCTTAAATTCCTTATAGGATAAAACATGACTTGAATTGGGTACATTGCGATACAAACTAAGGTGGTAGTTGAGCCAAGAATATGATTCATTCCTCGATTAGATATTCGAGAGAACACTTGGCAAATCCTAATATAGATGAGATAAAGTGATCAAGCCATTTGGATAGACACTTGACAAATTCTAAGCTTGATCGAGTGTGTTGTGAATGAAAGAAATTTATTATCCACATAGAGGTTGTGTTTACTAAGAGTCTTGTAAATATACTTCACATATTGAGTTCGTCATATGGCGCAGTCTAGGAGTTCTGTGTGAACCTTAATTTGATTAAGTGTCGATGAGTGAAGGTCTAAAGGTTCACACTAAGTCGATTGTCTTTTCGGTCTAAAAATATATTGAGAGAGTATAAAATATTCGATTTAGAATCGAGATATTTTAATCAATAATAAATTATGAGATAAATTCTATTTGATGGAAATTAAGTCAAAATTAGATTTTAGATTTAATTAAAATTAAAATGTGTTGAAACTATAAAATAAAGGGCACACGCGACGCCTCAGAGTCGCAGTCATGTAAGGCGATGGGCAGCTCGATCGCCCATCGCAACTCGCTTTGGGATAGGTTTTTAAGCCTAGTCTCAGTCTGATTTGAAACCTAATCTCCCCTATATATTCAGCACTTAACCTCATAATTTGGGTAGTAGAATTCTTACTGAATTGTTGGTTGAATTCTTACTAGAATCATAAACTAAATTCTTACTTTCTCGCACTTAGAGTTCAAAGGATTAAAATACTCTCAAACCTCTGTCAAGGTTTTATGGCTTTCCTGACAAAGGAGTATACCGTAACGAAGGCTAGCACCCGAGGAGACAATTGTGTGTGCACCTTTTAGTAGAGACTTATCAACTGTAAGTTTGTTTCTCATGTCTTTACAAGTTTCAATTGTAACGTAATCATATCGAGACTAATTGTCGGGGCACGTTAATAAAATTTTAAACTTTCGACGTCCCTTACTTGTGTGTTTTAGACCCAACAAAAATCCTACAGTGGTATCAAAGCCAGGTTGGTTCAATGGTTATGTAACAATTGAAAGATATACTAATATGGGTTAAACGTAAAATTGATTTTAATCTGAATTAAAACAAGGCTATTGAAATCTGACATACTTTGACTGATGGTTTAACCTTTGTAATCACCCTAAATTATCAACTACGCTAAATCGAGGAAGTCATTCCGTTCTAGCACGAACTGAGCCTTGTGCAGAAACCGATTCATTACGAATATGGTGCACGATGAAGAACGTGTAGGAATGTATGATGGTAGACATGTGCGTTATTGATAATGGTGGGTGGTAGCGCGACCGATTCAATCCTAAATTAGATTTAGGGGTTGGACGATTTTTAGAAAATCAGCACGAAAACTGCTCTGAAAAGGACGTCGGTGCCGCGGTGCCAGTTAGGGTTTCATGGCGGCGTCGCAGCTCCATACCGGAGCGCCGCGGCGCAGATCACGGTAATTATCAGGGGTCGTGATTAAAACTTTATTTAAAATTCAGAGCTTACTAGAACCGCGGCGCCTGATCTCCAGAAAGCTAAAATCTCAGTTTTCGAAATTTAATCTATGATTATTATTACACAGTATGTTGGTATACTGTTTACGTGCTAAATGATCGTCATTTAATTTACTAAGTTTTAGAGTCCGCAAATCATGCTTGGGTAGGCGGCGCCCAAAACTAGTTTAGAGTCCGCAATCATGCTTGGGTAGGCGGAGCCCAAATACATGTTTTAAATACTTTGAGTAATGTTTGAAACATGTAATAGTTGATCTTGAATATAACCCTGAATTAAAATGTTCCCCAAAAATTTAATACAAGTCCCATTTATAATGAACGCGTCGTCTGTTATAATTGATTGTGGTGCAAATACTTTCGGCGAGATGAGTATTTATGCTCCAGCATTTGCTCTAAGTCTACGAGGACTCAGACCCTTTCATAGATGCATATAAATGTTATAGTAGGTGATAAACCTTCGTGAGTATTTACACCCCAGTGTTTGCTCGATGAAGGCAAAACCCATTTAGATATATAATTGCAGTCGCATAACGGGGTTGACTTGCTAAGCTGTCTTGGTGCCCCAGTGTTGGACAATCGAGGGACGCATATCGTATTGTTTAGAAAATGCAATAAACCAAGAGTTGCAAATTGTTTGTAATTGGTTTAGAGACCTACCAGATCATGTTGTTGAAGTTATCAGCCTCAGCAAACGCGGAGACAATATGAGTCTGGATCTTGGCCCATTATGACCGTATTTGTTATGAGTCCGTATTCTTTCATGGGGTAAAAAAGTATGTTAAAATAGTGGGAGCTAATTTAAACTAAAGACCATGTAAATTAGTTAATGAATGTGTCCAATAGAAAATATGTTAGAATGTTAATTTTAAGCCTATACTTTCTTCAGTTACAATGTCGAATATGTCACTTAGAATGTTGGTTGAAATAGACAAGATGGATGGAGCCAATTTTCCTGACTGGTTAAGACATTTGCTGTCACGACCCGACCCCGGGACCGCGACTGATGCTCTACCTGGGCACCCTTACAGGTGTACATCAGAGAAAATCAGCGGAACACACATAAAACTCGTAACATAAATCAACAAGAAATAAACAACAGGTTAGCCGTAAGGCTACCTCCATGGATATATACATACATAACCAAAAGCAGTTACATCCTTTGTCTTTACAAACCGACCCACAAGATATGACTACAGACCTCTAAGAATTTTGACATAACCACTGTGACGGGCAGGGCCCCGCCATACCCCTGAATATACATAATCTACATCAACAGGGATCCGTACCAAAAGATAAGCCTCCGGAGTAAATGGAGCTTTTTCCCAAAAACTGAACAGAGATCATAAGAGCAAGGATCACCAACCTGTGTACCTAATACCTGTGTGCATGAACGCAGCCCCCCGAAGGGGGTCAATACAACAGGTACCGAGTATGGAGCGGAAATAAGGTACAGTAAACAAATCATAACTGTACAAAATAATGACATGGGGCAAGTATAAAAAGTAAATACCAAATCCTACCGTGCCATTACAACTCATGAACTTAATCGCACATTATTATCTTTTCCCATTTTCAATAAGAGTTATAACCAAATTCTTACATACATACTTAGGAAAAATCATCAAGTTCATAAACACATAACTTACGTATCTTGCATAACATAATCCGGCCCTTTATGGAGGGACGTCTCATTTTGGAGTTCACTTTGATTATCCATACGTGATAACGTAACCCGACCCATTTGCGAGACACAGTGAATTCATAAAAAATCTTCCCACAAAGGTATACTGTCCGGCCCATTCTGGGACGCGGTAATGTCACATAAGTCTGCCCATAAAGGTATACTGCCCGGCCCATTCTGGGACGCAGTAAAGTCACATAAGTCTGCCCATAAAGGTATACTGCCCGGCCCATTCTGGGACGTGGTAAAGTCACATAAGTCTGCCCATAAAGGTATCTTGCTCGCTCTACCATTCTCGGGACGCGTAAAGTCACATAAGTCCGCCCATAAAGGAGCACGCCCGCCCATTCTGGGACGCGGTAAAGTCACATAAGTCTGCCCATAAAGGTATATTGCCCGGCCCATTCTGGGACGCGGTAAAGTCACATAAGTCTGCCCATAAAGGTATACTGCCCGGCCCATTCTGGGATGCAGTAAAGTCACATAAGTCTGCCCATAAAGGTATACTGCCCGGCCCATTCTGGAACGCGGTAAAGTCACATAAGTCTACCCATAAAGGTATACTGTCTGGCCCATTCGGGGACGCGGTAAAGTCACATAACGTAACCCGGCCCATTTGTGGGACGCGGTGTATCACATAACGTAACCCGACCCATTTGTGGGACGCGTGTATCACATAACGAACCCGGACCATTTATGGGACTCGGTGTATCAGATCCATAACATTTTAAACCATCTTTTCTTACTTCTTTTTAAGTTGTTATAACAACTTCCCATAAAGCTATTATAACAACCTTTCATTTTGGAGAACTTAAGGCACTTTCATTGCCTACAATATTAGGGAAAACTAAATCCAAAAGTACTACGTACATGCATACTTATAAAAGAATCATGCACACCTTCTTTTTTTTTTAAATCAATAAACTTCTTCTTTTTAAAACTCAAGTTACATTCTCTTTGAAATCAAGCCTCTTAACTTTTGAAATAAATCATGAAGTCATACTTTTAAATCAAGTCATTCCTTCCTTTAAGAATCAAGTCCCATAACTTGAAAAATAAAGTCTCATAACCTTTTAAGAAATCAAGGTTCATAGTCTTAAAACTTCATAACATAAACTCTTTAAATTAAGTAACATATACTTTTATGAGCTGCGAATAGGTTATACTCATTTATAACGATCTTATTAAAGAAGTCATGATCTAGAAAATGTAATACAATTTTATCTTATCTTAGTTTCTATGCAGATGGAGAATTCTACTTATTTCAATACAATTGATTGTCGATACATTTTTATTAACGTTGCAATGACTTGTTCGATACCTATTCTCATTAGTGTAGTAAATTAGCAAAGTCAACTCGACTCCAAATACTTCCTAACGACTCTTACCAATATCCCCCATAAGACTTGGTAAGAACTCAGGATAACTTAGACATACCTTTTACATAGAGTAAATCAACATACGTACCTCTTAACTTCTAAGAGTAGAAGGAATCATTAAATAACACCACATGTATATTTCATACGTAGAACATGCCAAAAGAAGGAAGAGGTTCACATACCTCGCGACGACTATCGACAAGTAGCAAAATGCTCCAAAGTACTTCAACCTTGATAGCTATTCCACCCTTCAAGTAGAATACGCTATACGTAGTACTTTAACCTATAATAACCATAACATGTCTATCAACTCCTAGCTTTTTAACGTGGAATAATACTAAGTGCTAGGTCTCTTATTCTACAGAAATTTGGGCAGCACTTCCTTTGTTTCTACGTACTTTTCCACCTTTTTCAAGGCCCGAAATCAATAACTAACATACCACATTTAAGGCGCAACAAACCAGCAATTCAAAGGGGATTACACGCCTAACAGGACGTGTAAAATTCTGCCCCACAATTAATATAAAACAGTCCATTTATATTGTCCATTGTTAACCAATTTCTAGGACCATTCTCGGCCACAACCAATTCAATACAACATAAAGCTCTTTTTCAATTCTTTTCAATCCAAGTCGTTATTCTAACATGTTATATAAGTCATAACCAATTGTAACAACTATATTCCCTTCCTTATATAACATGTAACAATTTCAACTAACAATCAAATTGATTAACAACTTCAATGGCTATCATGTCATGTCTCGGATTTAAGCTTCCAAATTCCATAACATTTATCAATCTTCATTCTAAATATCACATGCTCATCTATCAACTACTACAACAAGAAATCTTGAATTACAATAGCAAGACAGAGATTATTACCTCTTTAAGCCCAATTACAATCCAAAACCTAAAGTCGATCCTTAGCAACTTTAGCTCCTCTTCTTGACATTTCAATCCACTCCAAGCAACCTTTGGAATCTTATGAAGAACTCCTCTTCAAGTTCCAACTCTAACTATGAAAAAACCCTTAGGTTTTCATGTTGCGACTAACGTAAAAACGTAGTTTTTCCGGGATTTTTGTATTGGGATATCCTTAGAATACCTCTAGGGATCTTAGGTTTGAATATTGAGATTTATGAAGCAAGATTGCAAAATTTTTGTGTGGTAAGGGTGCCATTGCCGAGAGCCTCTCAAACTTTGCACAATATTCTTGATTTTTTTCTAAGTATGAATTGCTAGTCTTTCACTAGTAGTAGTAGTAATATATAATGAGACCAAGGGCTAGGATTAATCCAAATGGAAGGCTAGGATGAGGTCAATTATCTCAAGCCACACTTGTCTAGTTGACTTGGTCCATTTATTTTCATCCAACAAGCCCATGTGGAGGGTGACACGTGTCGCCCTTCCATTGGTCTAAAATATTTCATTTCCCGAAATTTCCATAATTAGTCAAAATATCGAAAACCTTGTGGGACCCACAAAAACGTAAAATTTCCCGAGTGGGCCCCACGTGACCAAATCCGTAAATAAATTTCCACAATCTCAAATAACAATTCTGGGAACCCAATTCTTACTAACAAACATTTTTCCTTCCCGGGGTTCGGAAGATTTTTCCTTAGAAATAACAACTCTTTCTTTCGTTCAAATTTTAAGTCCTGATTCCTTACGTACATTTTCTTAAACATGTCCTGGAATTACGGAGTGTAACATTTGCGTTTAGAAAAGATTGAGTATGTATTGACGCATCACTCCTGCCTCGCTGAATATTCTCAAGTGTATGCCCAGCTTTGACAAGGCAACCTATCGTAAACACCTTGATGACGCCACATTTGTACAACGACATGCTATCTTCCATGTCAATAGATTTACGAATAACATGAGAACATGGGTCCCAAAGAGATGCTGGAACACCTAAAGAACCTCTATGACTCTCAGTCTCAAACAATGAAGAATGAGCTGCTTATAGATCTCTTTAAGTGTTGGATGAACGATGGGGCCCAAGTGTATCCATATGCGCTGAAGATGATTGGGATGATTGGAAGGTTGGCTTCTGTTGATATTAAGTTTCATGACAGGATTGCTTCCACGCTTATCCTAAATCCATTTCCTGGTTCGTTTGAGAGTTTCATCATTAATTACAATATGGATGGAACTAAAGTGAGACTACCGACATTACATAACATGCTTGAAACTTTTGAATCTTCAATCTCTAAGAGAAAAGTTGTGCTTATGGTTAGCTCATCTAGTCTTTCCAAATCGAAGGGTAAGGAATCTCAGAAGAGGAAGGGTAAAGCAATCGCTGCGCCCACAATAATGAAGCTCAATGGAGGTGCGAAGAAGAAAAGAGTAATGCCATCTGAGGATATGTGCATGAACTGCAATAGGAAAGAGCATTGGGAGAAAGACTGTACATCCCCAAAGGGAGACAAAGCACAAGGTGTTTCTGGCCCTGCTGGACAAGGTATGTTTGTTATTGAAATAAATATGTCTATAACTAATTCCCACTGTTGGGTAAAAGATACCGCTTGTGGCTCAAACATTTGTAACAATGTGCAGGGGCTAATTGACATCAGAAAAGTTGGACCTTGGGAAGTAGATCTACGCATTGGAAACAGAGCAAAAGTTGATGTTGAACGTGTGGGGACTTATAGACTAGATTTACCTTCAGACTTTTGTTTAGAACTCAATAATTGGTATTTTGTTCCCTCGTTAACGAGTAATATTATTTATGTCCCTATGTTAGACATTGAGGGGTTTTCCTCATTTATTACCAATTGAAGTTATGTTTTATCTTATAATGGTTTTATTTGTGGAAATGCACCGCTTGTGGATGGATTATATGTTTTCAACTGTAGCCATGAAATTTTCAATATTCAAAATAAATGAGCTAAAATAAGTAATCTAAGAAATCTCACCTACTTATGACACTGCAAACTTGGTCACATCAATGAATCAATGATATCAAGATTAAGGAAATTAGATTACCTAGAACCATTTGACTTAGAGTCATATGGTAATTGTGAATCTTGCGTAAGAGGAAATATGACAACCAAATCACTTTCTAGGAAAGGAGTGCGTGTAAAGGAAGTGCTTGAGTTAGTCCATACCGATGTATGTGGGCCGTTTTCAACTCAAGCTAAGGGAGACTTTCTTTATTTCATAATTTTTACAGACGATTTCTCAAGGTTTGGGCATGTGTATCTTATTAAACATAAGTCTGAGGCTTTTGAGAAATTCATGGAGTACAAGTCAGAAGTAGAGAAGCAACTTGAAACAAGTATTAAGACTATTCGATTAGATCGAGGAGGTGAATACTTAAGTAAAAAATTTCTAGATTACTTGAAGCTTCGTGGAGTTCAATCACAATGGACACCTCCCGGAACGCCACAAATGAATGGTGTTGCTGAGAGGAGAAATTGGACTTTATTAGATATGGTCAGATCCATGATGAGCTTCTCAGCTCTATCAACATACCTATGGGGATATGCATTACAAATCTCAATCTATATTTTGAACAGAGTTCCTTCAAAGTCAGTGGAGAAAACTCCATATGAGATATGGAACGACAAGAAGCCAGCACTTAGACACATGCGACCTTAGGGGTGCCCTGCATATGTAAAGAAGTTGCTTACTGACAAATTGAAATCTAAAAGTGAGAAGTATTATTTTGTGGGGTATCCTAAGGAAACAAAGGGATATTACTTCTATCTTCCTGGAGAACATAAGATTATTGTTTCCAGAAATACAACTTTCCTTGAAGAAGACTATGTCTACAAGGAACATAGTTACAACAAGATAGAACTTGAAGAAATTCAAGAAGTGCAAAATAACATAGAGGATGAACCCTTGTCCAATGACCTAGGAAAGGATTTAGTGAGAGTTTTGATGATGATTGGGTACTTAGAGTACACCCTTTAGCCAGTAGAGTGATGTGAGTGATAATGCAGAAATGCAAGACTCATACACAACCAATGAAAGATGACACAATAGTTGTGCATCATCCTATTCAAAATGATATTCCTGAAAGTTCTCAAGGTGCTGGATTGTCCAACGCACAAACACCTTTTCACAATCAAAATACAATAAACACTGAAACGCAGAATATTCAACTCTGTAGGACCAGTAGGACTTATCGTGCACCTGAAAGACTTAACCTCCTTGTTGAAATACACAATGAGATAGATATTCCTGATGATTATGAGCCTACTACCTACAAGGAAGAAATGTTAGATATTGATTCACAGAGATGGCAAGAAGCCATGAAATCCCCTTTGACTTGCTGAATTGTTGCGCCTTAAATGTGGCATTTGGTTATTGATTTCGGGCCTTGAAAAAGGTGGAAAAGTACGTAGAAACAGGGGAAGTGCTGCCCAATTTTCCGTAGAATAAGAGACCTTATGCTTAGAAATATTCTACGAAGAGAACCAGAAATTGATAGACGTGTTATGGTTATTATAGGTTGATATTCTACGTGCGGCATATTCGACTTGGCAAGTGGATTAAGCCAAAGAGGTATGTGGAACTTCCCCTATCTCTTGAGCATGATGTTTTACAAATATATAGTAGGGTTGACGTACATGTCTTAAATGAAATTGGGTCTCATTTTGGTACCCTTGAATTGATTTAAAATGTGCAAGTTTGGTTAAATTGGAAGGTATACTCACTTGATTTGAAGTATGTAAATGTCGTAGTTTCTGAACACATAAAGTGTTATAATGGCTTTATGGAAAGTTGGTTATAACGACTTTATGGGAAGTTAAAAGAGTATAAATGAATTGTTATATAGAATGGTAGCTTGATTTGAAAAGAGCCATTGCCAAAGAATAGGAGTACGTAGTACTTTGGGTTAAATCCCCGGATTTTACATAAAATGAAAGTGCCTTAAATTTATAAAATGATAATCCATTTTACATGTTAATGAAAGTCTAAAAGTATGTTAAAATTGCCTATGCTAGTTGTGATAGCCTTTGTTATGCAAGCGTTGTATTTCTATGCTACCGGGTCTCTCAATTGGAGGGCCAGACATCATGTTGTATACTATTATTGTTCCATGGACATGCCTGCACCGATGAAGGATTCCGGGGGTATGCGGCCATGATGCGGGTTCAATTCCCGGATGATATTATTATTATTCCATGGACTAGCTCTCCATGAAGACATGTACCCGAGATGCAGGATACCACGAACATGTTGTATATTATTATTGTTCCATGGACATGCCTGTACCGATGAAGGATTCTGGAAGCATGCGGCCATGATGCGGGTTCAATTCATGGATGATATTATTATTATTCCATGGACTAGCTCTCCATGAAGACATGTACTCGAGATGCATGATACCACGGGCATGTTGTATATTATTATTATTATTCCATGAACTAGCTCTCCATGAAGACATGTACCCGAGATGCATGATACCACGGGCATGTTGTATATTATTATTATTCCATGGACTAGCTCTCCATTAAGTCATGTACCCGAGATGCAGGATACCACGGACATGATACATATATATATATATATATATATGTATATTATATTGGCGTCTGCCGACAGTGACGAAGGATTCCACGGGCACGCTTTGTATTGCGGGCTTGAGACCCTTGTTTAAATTACGCAATGTTTATGAGGGATTGTGTCCCTTACCTTGGGTGACTATTTATATGTGTTGAAGGGGTCTTTAAAAAGGTTAAAAGATAAAAATTGACTTTCATTACTTTTTACGTTGACAAGGCACGGTAGTACTGTTAGTTTGGTTATCATACATGTGTCCAGCTTTATATATAGACTATTATGATTTCATTACAGTACTTTCAGTTTCACATACTTGGTACATGTTGTACTGACCTCCTTCGGGGGGCTGCATTCATGCTGCATGTAGAGGTACACCGGTTGTTGATCCTCGCTCATAGGATCACAGTTCTGCGTTTTGGGAAGCTCCGTTTCTCCGGAGGCTTATCATTTAGTATGGTTCCCTGGTATTGTAGGTACTTGTACATTCCGGGGTATGGCGGGGCCCTATCCCATCATAGTTGTTATGTCAAAAACTCTTAGAGGTCTGTAGTCATATGTTGTGAGTTGGGTTTGTAAAAGATATAACTGTTCGGGCTTGTTGATATTTATATATATGTTGAAAGCCGACCTTATCGGTTAGCCTGTTTCATATTCTACATTGTTCCATGTCTATGAGTTTATTCCGCTGGTTTTCTCTGATGTATACCTACTAGGGTGCCCTGGTAAGACACCAGTTGCGGGCCCGAGGTCGGGTCGTGACATGCTGACTTTTGGCATTGCAGACATTTGGCTTTGTGAGTATGTAAATGGGTATGATGAGGGATAGATAGGTTCTTGAGATGCATTGTATATGGGTTGTGTGTGATAATTGGGATATGGAGTAGGCGGGACTTGGTAGTAAGGTGCAGGATTTTGGATGTTTGGATAGATGTGCTGGAGTGGAGTATTTAGGCTCATGGATAGGTTGGTGAGATTCCGGAGCCTCTCAATTTCGGTTGCTATTTGTTGCAACAATTGAGTTTGAACGTGTTCAAGTACATCTGTCCCTAAAATGATTGTCTCTAGGACATATATACTTTCAATCTCCCACTTGGCCTAGAGCCAATCTCCAACGTATCTAATGCCTATATTTTCGAAATGACCATTATGCTTGACTAAGCTTAATGGTTTAATAAATAGGTCTGCTAGATTTTCATCTGTAGGAACATAGTCTAACTTTATTTCTTCAGTCTCCACTATTTCTCTAAGTATGTGGTATTCCTCTGTACATGCTTATTTTTGTTCGTTGATCTTGGTTCCTTAGCTCGCGCAATCGCACCAGTGTTGTCACAATAAATCGTTATCGACAAGTGGCACTTGGAACAACCCTTAGTTCTTTTAAGAACTCAGATATCGCGAGAGCTTCCTTACCAGCAATGTACTCAGCTTCAGTAGTTGAATCAGCAGTTGTAGCTTATTTGGAACTTTTCCAACTCACTATTCCACCATTTAAAATGAAGGCATAACCAGACTGAGACTTGAAGTTATAAAGATTTGTCTGGAAGCTAGCATCAGTGTACCCAGTAGCTACTAGCTTTTCTTGTCCACCATAGACTAAGAAATGTTCTTTAGTTCGTTTAAGATACTTAAGAATACTCTTGACTGCTTTCCAGTGTTCCTCCCCAGGATTCTGCTGGAATTTGCAAGTCATACTAAGTGCATAAGCCACATCTGACCTTGTACAGGTCATGACATACATGATTGATCCTATAGCTGAAGCATATGGGATCCTCTTCATGCGTTCAAGTTCTGCAACAGTAGAAGGACTATCTTTCTTTGATAACTTGATGCCTTGACCTATAGGAAGATATCCTTTCTTGGAATTCTCCATAGAAAAACGTTTTAGCACTTTATCTATGTATACGGACTGTGACAGCCCCAAAAATCTATTAAGTCTATCTCTGTAGATCATAATTCCAAGAATATAACAGTCTTCACCCAAGTCCTTCATCATGAAGGTGTTGGATAAACATTCTTTGACTGATTGCATGAGAGTCTTATTATCTCTCATTATCAATATGTCATCTACATATATAAAAATGAAGACAATACTCTCATCTGTGCATTTACTATAAACGCATGGGTCTTCTTTGCTTCTAACAAAGTCAAACGATTTGACTGCTTTGTCAAAGCAAATATTCCAACTCCTTGAGGCTTGCTTAAGTCCATAAATGGACTTCTGTAGTTTGCAAACTGCTTTGGGTTGAGTCTTGGATGTAAAACCCTCTGGTTGTATCATATACACCTCTTCAATTAGGTTACCATTAAGGCAGTTTTAACATTCATTTGCCAAATGTCATAATCATAGTATGCAGCTATTGCAAACAAAATTCGAATGGACTTAATCTTTGCAACAGGTGAAAATGTTTCATCATAATTGACCCCAGACCGTTGATTATAATCTTTAGCCACCAATCTTGCTTTATAAGTCTGTACTTTTCCATATGCATCAATCTTCTTCTTGAAGACCCATTTGCATCATATGGGTCTAACCCTTATTGACAAATCAACCAAGTTACATACTTGATTTATGTAAATGGATTCCATTTTGGATTTCATGGATTCTTGCCATCTCTGTGAATCAATATCTAACATTTCTTCCTTGAAAGTATATATGTCCTAGAGACAATCATTTTAGGGACATATGTACTTGAACACATTCGTCAAACTCAATTGTTGCAACAGATAACAACCGAAATTGAGAGGCTCCGGAATCTCACCAACCTATCCATGAGCCTAAATACTCCACTCCAGCACATCTATCCAAACATCCAAAATCCTGCACCTTACTACCAAGTCCCGCCTACTCCATATCCCAATTATCACACACAACCCATATACAATGCATCTCAAGTACCCATCTATCCCTCATCATACCCACTTACATACTCACAAAGCCAAATGTCTGCAATGCCAAAAGTCAGCATGTCACGACCCGACCTCGGGCCCGCAACTGGTGCCTTACCAGGGCACCCTAGTAGGTATACATCAGAGAAAACTAGCGGAATAAACTCATAGACATGGAACGATGTAGAATATGAAACAGGCTAACCGATAAGGTCGCCTTTCAACATATATATAAATATCAACAAGCCCAAACAGTTATATCTTTTACAAACCCAACTCACAACATATGACTACAGACCTCTAAGAGTTTTTGACATAACAACTATGACGGGATAGGGCTCCGCCATACCCCGGAATGTACAAGTACCTACAATACCAGGGAACCATACTAAATGATAAGCCTCCGGAGAAACGGAGCTTCCCAAAACGCAGAAATGTGATCCTATGAGCGAGGATCAACAACCGGTGTACCTCTACATGCAAAGATGAACGGCCTCCCAAGGAGGTCGATAACAGTACCAAGTATGTGAAACTGAAAGTACTGTAATGAAATCATAATAGTCTATATATAAAGCTGGACACATGTATGATAACCAAACTAACAGTACTACCGTGCCTTGTCAACGTAAAAAGTAATGAAAGTCAATTTTTATCTTTTAACCTTTTTAAAGACCCCTTCAACACATATAAATAGTCACCCAAGGTAAGGGACATAAGCCCTCATAAACATTGCGTAATTTAAACAAGGGTCTCAAGCCCGCAATACAAAGCGTGCCCGTGGAATCCTTCGTCACTGTCGGCAGGCGCCAATGTAATATACATCTATATATATATATATATATATATCATGCCCGTGGTATCCTGCATCTCGGGTACATGACTTCATGGAGAGCTAGTCCATAGAATAATAATAATATACAACATTCCCGTGGTATCATGCATCTCGGGTACATGTCTTCATGGAGAGCTAGTCCATGGAATAATAATAATATACAACATGCCCGTGGTATCATGCATCTCGGGTACATGTCTTCATGGAGAGCTAGTCCATGGAATAATAATAATATCATCCAGGAATTGAACCCGCATCATGGCCGCTCTTACACTGTTACAGGGCAATTACTACGTGTGAACTCTACACAACTATAGTCTCAGTTCACTTACCATTCTTGTCAATATTCTTAACTTCTCACTTTACTAATCAAGGTATCCCTACCTCTGGGGTACTATCACTTTACAACTCTATCAATAAAGGGAAAACATAAACGCTAGGGTAAAATCTGAATCTATCAATGCACGTATGATTCAAAAGAATCAAAATATACCTGTAACCCCATGCGATGTCGCCTCCTGATCCTGTCCAGTAGTCACGTCACCTCTGTGGTTCGAAGGACCGCCAGAACTATAAACTCCACCCTGACCTCTACCACGGCTGGCTGACATTTGAACACCCTGCCCTGGGGGACGCACAGCTGTGGATGAAAGGGAATCGACCATCGGCCTCATAGGCTGAGCCACCTCACCGGTGCTCTTTCTAAAAGGACATACCCTCAGTATATGGCCCGGACGGCCACAATAAAAACAAAGACTCGTGCCATAACGGCATTTCCCCAAATGACGCTTACTACATCGGAAACACTGAGGAAAAAGTGACCTCGACTAAGAAAATCCTCTGCTCCTCTGAGAACCTCGACCCCTGGAGCTTGGACCGGCTCCTAAATACCTTGTGGGGT
Organism: Przewalskia tangutica; assembly: GCA_029844215.1. NCBI lineage: Eukaryota > Viridiplantae > Streptophyta > Magnoliopsida > Solanales > Solanaceae > Przewalskia > Przewalskia tangutica. The sequence continues at coordinate 27,478,378 of CM056720.1, read as the reverse complement.
CCAATCTCCCACCTGTGGGCTGCGGGGGTATGTACTGGGTAGGGACGAATATCTCACTCACGAAATTTGCTCGTCCAAAAACTCACCGGGATAACCAACCGGTCTAGCCCTCTTACGCAGATCTCCGCGCTAGCCCTCTACCCCGTGACACCTGCATGCATCGCCGAATAACCTCCTGTGATGAAATCAGAGCCTTGCTATCTTGGTCAATAACATAATGGCTTCTTCATGACCCTAAAGTCTTCCCTGGCGAGAAACTGAGGCTCAGTGCTGGGTCTCAAAACTGGCGCTTGAAGAACTCGCCAACCGCAGCAACATCCAGTATACCTCGGGCATAAGCCCTATCAACTCTCGAGTCGACTAGTAGCTCGCTACTCTTTTGCCCTTCGGGTGGTGTTGCCCTCCTCGAGGCATAATCGTAATACAACAATACGCCGAGAGGAATTATCTTACTAACAATTTCTATGGCACGATCTTAGAGTGAGAAGAATAGAAACCAACTCCTAAATGTCCTGTAGCCTCCTGTTTATGGGTGTGGCGCGCAACACACCGATAATCAAGACTCTACTAGACACGGTCTGTAGACATTCTGAGGACTGACTGCTCTGATACCACTCTGTCATACCCAAACCGGGCGTGGATCGGTGCCTACCGGGCACCTTCTACCTTAACAACTAAGCAAACTGGAATTTAAATAACACCCTTTTTTTAAAACCAACATACGCATAAGGGCAAAGCCGACAAGTCGCTTATAATATACATGAAAAGACACTACAATGCATGAGTCCAATTCCACATATGAATACTGGACTCTAAGAGTTATATCAACTATGATGGGACAAGGCCCCGTGCATCCATATCGTACAAAAGCACATCTTGAAAGAACTTATACCAAAAAGATAAACTCGACGGAAGGAGCTATCCAAAAATCGAGCAGGTCCTACACTGCCGATCACCAAACAACAGACCTAAACTGCGGCGTGACGGCCGAAGGAGGTCGATGCGAAGAATGTACCAAGTATGTGAAGCGATGAAATCAGAATGAAATCATATGATCTAAACAAAACAGAGACATGTATGATAGCCAACCTACGATACACAATACATAACAGCTTATATCAAGTCGTGGACGATGCCTCAAAGTCATTACTAAAATATAACCATGGGTCTCACGCCCATAATATCAATCATGCGTGGAATCCTTCCTCACCGCGATCCATGATAATCAAATTACGATAATCGTGCCTTACTAACAATGAGAGTAAATAGTAGTATACTTACAATATAAACTAGGAAGCTCACGATCAAAGCAGGACCACCCGCCCGCAGTATCATTAAGCAATTCTACTCCTGGGACTATTTCACCCGCATAGGTCGCGTGGACCCGTATGAGGTATTCCTCGCATGGGACTATTTCACCCGCATAAGCCCTTACGGACTCGCATGAGGTATTCCTCGCATAGGCTGGACCCGCCCGCATGGGACTATTTCACCCGCATAAGCCCTTGCGGACTCGCATGAGGTATTCCTCGCATCGTGGGTAGCAAATCCACGGAATATGCAAATGCCACAAACCCGGGGAATGACCCCGAAATGAATGATATACCACTAGCACACAACCGGCTATTACCAGCACACATAGGCAATTCTCAATTAAACAAGACAAAGTACTTATCAAGGCACACTTAGACTAATTCTCAATTAATCAAGCCAAAGTACATATCAAGGCACACTTAGAATAATTCTCAATTAATCAAGCCAAAGTACTTATCAAGGCACACTTAGACTAATTCTCAATTAATCAAGCCAAAGTACTTATCAAGGCACACTTAGACTAATTCTCAATTAATCAAGCCAAAGTACTTATCAAGGCACACTTAGACTAATTCTCAATTAATCAAGCCAAAGTACTTATCAAGGCACACTTAGAATAATTCTCAATTAATCAAGCCAAAGTACTTATGTTATACCCCGTAGTTCCAGGGTATGTATGCGAGGACGTACGTACGAGAATACGACAGAAAGATTGGAAAGGAAGAAAGAGGTGATTTTTCCACGGAAAAGTTTCCGGTTTTTGTGAAGGAAAAGGTTCGTTAATGGGAATTGGATTCCCAGATTTGGTATTCGGACTTCCTGGAATATTAGAGAATTATGGAATTTTATTTTCGGAAATGGTCACGTGGGGCCCACGGGAGAAATTCTGATTTTGTAGGGCCCACTTTGTTTTGAGATTTTGGCCATTGTGGATATTTTGGAAGATGTTTTATTTTGGGCCAATAGGAGGGTGACACGTGTCACCGCCTATGGCTTAGCCGAATGACATTTGTGCACAACTTTGGTTAAGTCGTTTTCGACGAAACGTTTTACATAACTTGCGAGGAAAATTCGGCTATGTCTTTTCTTATTTTGCGGATTTTTAGAGGCGGAACATTTTGGACCAACGGGAGGGTGACGTGTGTCACCTCACATCGAAACAAATGGCGCACTTAGACGATTTGGGGTGTCAGTGGGTAGATATTTTTGGTAGATATTTGTGAGGTTTTAAGGAGTAGGACTAGGGGGCACTTGGGCATATCTTGGCCTACACTTGCCTAGCACTTGGCTAGATCTTGGCCATTGGTTGGCCTTTGCTTGACCTATAAATACCCCTCCTTGTGAAGACTTCTTCATCCCAAAATCTCTAAGTCTTGAAAGCTTCTTCCTCCCTTAGTGTAGTGTCTTGCCGAGAGTCCCTCCCCTGTGAGGCCTTTGGTAGAGCACCCCCTTGTCGAGAGTTTCCCCACAGTGGGGTAGGCCGGGTATACACCCCCTTTGTGGTGTTGTCTCGTATAAATACCCCTCTTGGTAGAAATACTCTCAAAAGTATTGTTACTATACCCAAATTACCTTAGCCGTATACCTTGTAGTATTCCAAAGAAACCTCTATCGTAGAGCAGGAAATACTACCGTATGTCCTTTTGTCTCAAACCAAAACCCTAAGGAAATCTTCGTTGATTGATTGAAGTATTTAAGTAGAAGTTGGTTAGAACTTCTAAGGGTTGTTTGAGCGGGTTGGAGCACCGAGTAGAGCTAAGCGTTGCTAAGGATCGACATTTATACTTGGATAATTATGGGCTTATCGAGGTAATTATCTTGTCCTCTAATTGTAATTGGAAATTACATGTTATTAGAATATATAGTTGAAGTATACTATATATAGAACTAAGCTTAATCTTTATGGCAATGTCTTTTGACTTAAGCCTGAAGAATAAAGAAAAGAACTGAACTGTATGTACATAGGACTGTATTGCAGTAGACTTGTGTAGTATTACTGAGTAGAATTGTACACGTCCGGTTAGACGTATAAACCCCCCCCCCCCCCTGGTTGGCTTGGTGGCCGGCCTCGATAGAGGAGGAGATTCTGTTGTTGCAGGGGAGAGTCGCCGAATTTTACGTAGAAATGGAACCTTGTGTTTTGAAGTTAATAGACGTTTGTGACCTTTTTAGGTGAAAGTACTAAGAGTAGCGTATTCTACTTGAGGAGTGGAAAGGGCTAGCAAGGTTGTAGTACTTGGAGCATTTTGCTTATTGTCGATACTCGTCGCGAGGTATGTGAACCTCTTCCTATCTCTTCTAGCATGATATGTGTGAACTATGTATGCGGTACGTACGTGTTAACCGTGTTTGATTGTTTTTAAAACATAAAGTGTTATAATGGCTTTATGGGAAGTTGGTTATAACAGCTTTATGTAGGTAAGAAAATACTTTGTGGTTTTAAAAGGTAACTGATGTGAATTATAACTGGCTTGTTATAATAAAGAACTTGATGTATTTCAAAAGATTTATAGATCGTTTTGAAGGGAGAGTAATACTTGGTTTGAAAACTTAAGAGTTATACTAGCTTTATGGGAAGTTAGGTATAACGGCTTAAGAATGTTTTACTGATTTCGGAAATCAGAATGTGTATCGCCAAACCAACTGCAGCGTTAATAAGGAAAATGTCGACTACTGAGTTGTATTATTAAAACCAGTAGAAACCTCCATCTGCATAGAAACTAAGATGAGACAACATGATAGTACATTTTCTAGGTCATGGTTGCTGTAGTAAGATTATTATAAACAAGAATAACCTATTCACTCATAAGACTTATGTTACTCAAATGTTTTAAAAGAGATTAAGACTATGAGTTATGAAACCTTTCTAAAATAAGTAACTTGAGCATTTTTGAAATTAGGCAAACTTGGGCGTTTGTAAAATAATGTTGTTACTTGATTTTACAAAGGTAAGTGTTTTGGTTTACTTAAAAAGGATCGCTCTATTTTATACTACGGGTATTGTGTGACTTATGTGGAAAGAACGGATCTTTTAAAGATTTAATGTATGAAGTACTTTGGGGATGGATACCCGAACTTGTTAATAGAAAGTACCTTGTGTGAATAACTTGATTGTATTGGTTTGTGATAGCCTTGTAATACTTTCTTGTTGATTTGATAAGTAAACATGTTAGGATGCTACGTGTGTTAGTATCTTGTGATGTTAGTGTAAAGGGGTTTTCCCCTCGACTGCGCTTAAAGTTGTTTGACTATCAGCTGTTATGTTGGTATTGTACCACTCACCTTGACTTGTTTCCGGAGGTTAAGCTGCCTCCGTCGGGGTAGACTCAAAGTGATGCAGGACCATGATTCGAGAATACCTGCATGCGGGTCGAGGATCCATGCGGAACTACGGGAGTTCGGGTTAGTTTACGGCCCTTGTGGTCACGCGGTCTTTGTGGCTACGCGGCTGCGAGTCGGGGCGATGCCGGGAGTAGCTACCGATGCGGGGTTATACCTCATGCGGGCCTATGAGGTTGGCCTATGCGAGCTGCGGAGAGTTCGGGGCTAGACGCGCATTTGATCTGCGGGCGAGTGACCGGCTTTCATGTGACGGTCAGACAGATATCATGACACGATTTATGACCTTGTTGGTATTGTAGGTTTTAGTAGTCGGCTATGCCTTCGCACTACCCGCAGTTTTATTATAACACAGTGGGACACGGTGTTCATGTGTGTTCCTTGGTGCTTTCATATCATAGGCGCCGGTGAGAATGTGTTCCACGCGCACGATTGATGTTGTGGGCGTGAGACCCATTGTTAAATTTGAGTGATGACTTGAGGCGTGAGTCACGACTTGACATATGGCTTATTTATTGTGAACTGTAATTTGGTTATCATACATGTCTCCCCTTTGTATAGACTACTATGATTTCATTCTGATTTATTTTCGATTTCACATACTTGGTACTGTTATCTTGACCTCGGCCGAAGTGGCGTATAAAGAGGCGAGCCTCTACCACGGGAACAGACCGAACCGTGGCTCTCGTATGGCACATCACGAGAAGGCCGTAGGCATGCCTCGAGGATCGCAAGCAGCCGGTACCATTTGTTGGTCGTCGAGCAAGGCTCGCGACAAAGTGACAAAAGTGGTATCAGGCGATTAATCCTCGGAAAGTGTCTACGGGCGTATCGATGAAGTCTTGATTATCGGTGTGTTGTGCACCACCAATAATCGGAGGCTATAGGATATTTAGGATTGGTTTCTATTCTTCTCACTCTGAGATCGTGCCTTAGAGCTGTGTTGTAAGTTGGACCCTCTGACGAAATTCTTTCCCCTATCGTTATGCCTCCGCGTAGGGCAACCCGGGCCTAGGAGGGCAAGGCAGCCGAGGGAGCTGCGAGTAGAGTTCAGAGGGTTACGTGGGCACAGGCCCAATCATTACCTAGGGTAATGCTTCATTCGGGGATTTCTGCGACGTCACTAGCCCCAGTAAAGTTTAGCACGGCGGCGGCAGTTCCTACTGCGGCCATGATATTTGAACCTTCAGTTCCACGACCAGGAACAGAGAATATGGATTACAAAGAGGCGACCCTGTTACTAGCTATGGATTTGGCTACCAGAGAGTATACCGATGTACCGCGAGTCTTGATGGCTATCTAAGAGAGGGTCGTGCAAGAGTAATTCTTCAGTTAGGCTTGAGCATGGCCTGTGTACGGGCTTATGCGCATCAGGCCGAGAACATAGAAATCATGGTGGGTTAACCGAGTAAGATTTTGGGGGATAGAGAAGGTGTGAGCCTTAGAGTGTTATACGTAGAGACCTTAGAGGTGAGGCCATCTCAAGAAAAGGTGTAGTGTTATGTTTGATCCTTATCAGAAGTGCATAGTGCACGTGAGCTATGTGTGGGATAGGTCCCTAGTAGTGTGGAATGAAAGGGGGTAGTTGAGCTAAGAAGACCGCTAGGTTTTCGGAACGTGATTAGTGAGACTGTTCCTTCAGGGAACTAGTGTTTTGCGCGTCGTCGAGGTTGAGGCCACGTCGCGGGTCAACCCGCGACTGTTTTATGGTGGGTCGGTTGTGGTGGTCCCGCCTTGTGTTAGGGTCATGAGGGTGTTAGGCCCATGTTTAGTTAACCACGTCTGAGTTCGTGGATGCGTTCGACCGATGGTCGGGCGATGAAGCGACCCATCGTGTTCTTGATCGGGACCGTTCACTCGGCGATGTTGATTTTATCGAAAGGTTGTAAGGCTGCAGGTGCCTACCTTCACCTTATGGCGACGGTGGAGCCAGTGCGGCTGTTTTTGTTTGGAAGTTTTACCAGCAGGTTAAGAACTTCGGGTGAGTCTCGAGTCGCATTCGCCTCGGGCGATGCTTGGATTTCGAGGATAGTTGTGGGGATTGTTGTCTCTGTGGAGGAGTGTTTAAGCTACCATTTGATATTCGGATGTCACCTTTTGAAGCCTTGTAGGGGCGGAAGTGTAAAGTTCTGGTCGATTGGTTCGATGTTGGCGTTGCACGATTGGTTCAGCTTGTTCCAGGTTTGTGGATAGTGAAGCTTGTCTAGAAGAAGTTCGGCAGCTCGGAGGAATCGTGCGGATAATCGGCGGCACGCTTAGAGTTCAGTTGAGTCGGTCTTCTTGAAAGTACCACCGGACAGTGTGACGAGCTTTGGAAAGCAGAGAAACTTAGCGAGTTACTTTGGGCCTTTTGAGTTCAGTGAGAATAGGCGGGTTGCCTATATATGTTAGCATTTGTCGTCCGACGTAGGAAGCGATCGTCCGGTCTTCGTATTGTTATGTTCAGAAAACCGGAGATCCATCCAGAGTATCCCCAGTTAATGATGACCACGTTAGGGATAGTAACCCCGAGTTTTGGAAACTGAAGCAGTATCAGAATATGGTAAGAGTTCGAGTGTACGACATCCTCAGGGATCGCAAGCAGCCCGGTACCATTTGTTGGGTCGTCGGAGCAAGGCTCGCGACAAAGTGACAAAAGTGGTACCATTTGTTGGGTCGCCTGAGAAGGTTAATGCCTCGTGCAAAGTGACAAAGTGGTATCTACGAGTAAAGAGAAGCGAGCATGTATGGCGAGCGTAGATGTGATCATTTCTTTTGTAAAGAGAAGGTGCGAAGGAAGTATATTTTAGACCCCGGTGAGAAGTGATTTGTAGTGATGTAGAGGTGTTTCCTCGTGGACTTGGATGTAAGTTTTTGCGCAGGTGTTTCCATGGCCAGGTGTGGCAGGATTGTTCCCGTAAGTATAGTAGTAGAGACTATATCGGCGCTTGTATGTTTGGGGACTTAGAAGGAACATTCGGGACGAATGTTTCTAAGGGGGGAAGAATGTTATACCCCGTAGTTCCAGGGTATGTATGCGAGGACGTGCGTGCGAGAATAATGACGAAAGGAAGGAAGAAAGAGTGATTTTTCCACGGAAAAGTTTCGGTTTTGTGAAGGAAAAAGGTTCGTTAATGGGATTGGATTCCCAGTTTGGTATTCGGACTTCTGGAATATTAGAGAATTATGGAATTTTATTTTGGAAATGGTCACGTGGGGCCCGGGAGAAATTTACGATTTTGTAGCCCACTTTGTTTTGAGATTTTGGCCATTGTGGATATTTTGGAAGATGTTTTATTTTGGGCCAATAGGAGGGTGACACGTGTCACCCCGCCTAGTGGCTGCCGAATGACATTTGTGCACAACAGGTTAGAGTCGTTTTAAACTAAACGTTTTACATAACTTGCGAGGAAAATTAGGCTATGTCTTTTCTTATTTTTGCGGATTTTTCCGAGAGGCGGAACATTTTGGACCAACGGGAGGGTGCGTATGTCACCTCACATTGGAAAGCAAATGGGCGCACTGGACGATTTGGGGTGTCAGTGGGTAGATATTTTTGGTAGATATTTGTGAGGTTTTAAGGAGTAGGGACTAGGGGCACTTGGGCATATCTTGGCCCTACACTTGCCTAGCACTTGGCTAGATCTTGGCCATTGGTTGGCCTTTGCTTGACCTATAAATACCCTCCTCGTGAAGACTTCTTCATCCCAAAATCTCTAAGTCTTGAAAGCTTCTTCCTCCCCTTAGTGTAGTGTCTTGCCGAGTCCTCCCCTTTGTGAGGCCTTTGGCGAGAGCACCCACTTGGCCGAGTTTCCCACAGTGGGGTAGGTAGAGGTATACACCCTCCCTTTGTGGTGTTGTCTCGTATAAATACCCCTCTTGGTAGAAATACTCTCAAAGTATTGTTACTATACCCAAATTACCTTAGCCAGTATACCTTGTAGTATTCCAAAGAAACCTCTATCGTAGAGCAGGAAATACTACCGTATGTCCTTTTTGTCTCAAACCGAAACCTAAGGAAATCTTCGTTGATTGATTGAAGTATTTAAGTAGAAGTTGGTTAGAACTTCTAAGGGTTGTTTGAGCGGGTTGGAGCACCGGAGTAGGAGCTAAGCGTTGCTAAGGATCGACATTTATACTTGGATAATTATGGGCTTATCGAGGTAATTATCTTGTCCTCTAATTGTAATTGGAAATTACATGTTATTAGAATATATAGTTGAAGTATACTATATATAGAACTAAGCTTAATCATGGCAATGTCTTTTGACTTAAGCCCAAGAATAAAGAAAAGAATCAATGTATGTACATAGGTGTATTGCGATGAGACTTGTGTAGTATTCGAGTAGAATTGTACACGTCCGGTTAGGCGTATAAACCCCCACTGGTTGGCTTGGTGGCGGCCTCGATAGAGAGGAGATTTCTGTTGTTGCGGGGAGGTCTTTGCCGAATTTTACGTAGAGAAATGGAACCTTGTGTTTTGAAGTTAATAGACGTTTGTGACCTTTTTAGGTGAAAGTACTAAGAGTAGCGTATTCTACTTGAGGAGTGGAAAGGGCTAGCAAGGTTGTAGTACTTGGAGCATTTTTGCTTATTGTCGATACTCGTCGCGAGGTATGTGAACCTCTTCCTATCTCTTCTAGCATGATATGTGTGAACTATGTAGTACGGTAGACGTACACGTGTTAACTGTGTTTGATTGTTTTTAAAACATAAAGTGTTATAATGGCTTTATGGGAAGTTGGTTATAACAGCTTTATGTAGGTAAGAAAATACTTTGTGGTTTTAAAAGGTAACTGATGTGAATTATAACTGGCTTGTTATAATAAAGAACTTGATGTATTTCAAAAGATTTATAAATCGTTTTGAAGGGAGAGTAATACTTGGTTTTTGAAAACTTAAGAGTTATACTAGCTTTATGGGAAGTTAGGTATAACGGCTTAAGAATGTTTTACTGATTTCGGAAATCAGAATGTGTATCGCCAAACCACTGCAGCGTTAATAAGGGAAAATGTACTGACTAATGAGTTGTATTATTAAAACCAGTAGAAACCTCCATCTGCATAGAAACTAAGATGAGACAAAATGATATTACATTTTCTAGGTCATGGTCACTTTGTATTAAGATTATTATAAACAAGAATAACCTATTCACTCATAAGACTTATGTTACTCAAATGTTTTAAAAGAGATTAAGACTATGAGTTATGAAACCTTTCTAAAATAAGTAACTTGAGCATTTTTGAAATTAGGCAAACTTGGACGATTGGAAAATAATGTTGTTACTTGATTTTACAAAGGTAAGTGTTTTGGGTTTACTTAAAAAGATCGCTCTATTTTTATACTACGGGTATCAGGTGACTTATGTGGAAAGAACGGATCTTTTAAAGATTTAATGTATGAAGTACTTTGGGGACGGATACGAACTTGTTAGTAGAAAGGACCTTGTGTGAATAACTTGATTGTATTGGTTTGGGAGAGCCTTGTAATACTTTCTTGTTGATTTGATAAGTAAACATGTTAGGATGCTACGTGTGTTAGTATCTTGTGATGTTAGTGTAAAGGGGTTTTCCTCGATCGCGCTTAAAGTTGTTTGACTATCACCGTTATGTTGGTATTGTACCACTCACCTTGACTTGTGTCGGAGGTTGCGCCCTCCGACGCGGGGTAGACTCGGCGATGCGGGACCATGATTCGAGAATACCTCATGCGGGTCCGGGATCCATGCGGAACTACGGGAGTTCCGTGTTAGTTTACGGCCCTTGTGGTCACGCGGTCTTTGTGGCTACGCGATCGCGAGTCCAGACGATGCGGGAGTAGCACCCTCGATGCGGGGTTATACCTCACGCGGGCCTACGAGGTTGGCCTATGCGGAGTCTGCGGAAGTTCGAGGGCTAGACGCGCATTTGATCTGCGGCGAGTGACCGCTTTCATCATGTGGACGCAGACAGATATCATGACACGCTTTATGACCTTGTTGGTATTGTGGGTTTTAGTAGTCGGCTATGCCTTCGCACCTACCCGCAGCTTTATTATAACACGTGGGACACGGTGTTCATGTGTGTTCCTTGGTGCTTTCATATCATAGCCGGCGGTGAGAATGTGTTCCACGCGCACGATTGATGTTGTGGGCGTGAGACCCATTGTTAAATTTGAGTGATGACTGAGGCGCGAGTCCTCGACTTGACATGGCTATTTATTGTGAATTGTAATTTGGTTATCATACATGTCTCCTGCTTTGTATAGACTACTATGATTTCATTTACAGTATTTATTTTCAGTTTCACATACTTGGTACTGTTATCGACCTCGCCTGGGGCTGCGTTCATGCCGCAGGTAAAGGTACACCAGTCATTGATCCTCGCTCTTAGGGTCACAGTTCAGCGTTTGGGAAAGCTCCGTTTCTCCGGAGGCTTATCAGTGGTATAGTCCCCTGTTGTTGTAGGTATTTACATTCAGGGGTATGGCGGGGCCCTGTCCCGCCATTGTTGTCGTATCATTTCTTAGAGGTCTGTAGTACTGTTGTGGGCAGGGTTTGTAAAAAGGATTAAACTGTTCATGTTGAAAAAAGTTGTTATTTATATATATGCCGAAAGGCAAGTTTTCCTCAGATTACTGTTTGTACTTCATTTGTTTCATGTATGTGTTTTATGTTCCGCTGATTACTCTGATGTTGTATCACTAGGGTGCCCGGGGTAAGGCACCAGTCACGGGCCCCGGAACGGGTCGTGACAACTTATCAAGGCACACTTAGACAAATTCTCAATTAATCAAGCCAAAGTACTTATCAAGGCACACTTAGAATAATTCTCAATTAATCAAGCCAAAGTACTTATCAAGGCACACTTAGAATAATTCTCAATTAATCAAGCCAAAGTACTTATCAAGGCACACTTAGACTAATTCTCAATTAATCAAGCCAAAGTACTTACGTACGTACATTCTTTTCAAAAGACTCCTTTTTATGTAATACCCCAAGATACTAACACCCGTAGTATCAAGGTGTGTCTATTTTTCAAAGTAAGTTACTACACTCTTAGAAAACTCATTTCAAAGCTTGAAATCAAGTAACTTCAAATTTTCACAATCAAGGCAACTTATGCCCATTAATCAAAATAGACAACTTTCTAAACCTTCCATAAAGCCGTTATAACTGTTATACCCCGCATTTTCAGAGTATGTACGTGAGGGCGTACGTATAAAAGTTTAAGCCTTAAGTTAGGCTAGAGACGAAATTTTGTGCACAACTACCAAAAAGAATTGTTTTCCGACGAAACGTTTTCCAAACTTTGCGAAGGGAAAATTACGGCTATGTCATTTATTATTTTTGCGGATTTTTCCGAGAGATGAAATATTTTGGACCAACGAGAGGGCGACACTTGGCCCTCAAGTGGACGGCAAAGCTAGGGGAGGTCTTGGCACGCTTTTTGTGTTGAGACTTTGGTCAAGGAGTTGGTAGGATATTTGTAGATATTTTGTGGAGTTGATGAGCAAGTGGGACCCACAAACACTTGTCCAAATCTTGACCCTCCACTTGCCCACCACTTGTCTTGATCTTGGCCATTGGTTGACCTATAAATACCCCCCTTTGTTGAAGACTTCTTCATCCTAAAAAACATTTCTAAGTCTTGAAAATCCTCCCTCCTCAGAGTAAAGCTCTCGCCCAAAGAGCTCCCCTCTCCCCTCATGAGGCCTTTTGCCGAGAGTACCCCCTACCTGAGTGTTGTCTCGTAAATACACCCCCCCCCCTTGGTAGAAAAGTATTCTCCAAGTGTTGTTACTATTTCAAAATACCTTGGCCCAAATATCTTGTAGTATTCCAAGGTTACCCCTATACGAAAAGCCCATAAATACTATTATACTTCCTTCACCACAAAACGAAACCCTAAGGAAAATCTTCACGCTTGGTCAAGTATTAAGAAGTTGCGTAGAACTTCTAAGGGTTGTTTGGAGCGGTTGAGCACCGGAGTAGGAGCTAAACGTTGCTCGGGATCGACATTAAATCTTGGATAATTTTGGGCTTATCGAGGTAAATACTCTTGTCCTTATATTGTAATTGGAAATTACATACTGTCGTAGTATAGAAATGAATATAAGATTCATAGAAGAGAATTGAACTGTAATAGAAGGATATTACAGATAAGACTCGAACCAAATCACATCGTAAGAATATTAAAGTAGAAGATTGAATCAGCATTACATAGATCGTATTTATGAGACTTGTGAAGTTTGACGTAGGAAGTCTGCCCAATTTTCCGTAGAATCTTGTATCTAGATTTATTCTACCGAGTAGTCTAGACATTGATAGACTTGTATAACCGTTATAGGTTGAAGTACTGCGAGTAGCGTATTCTACTCGAAGGGTGGAAAAGGATAGCAGGATTACGATTGGAGCTATTTGCTAATAGTCGATAAATCGTCGCGAGGTATGTGATTCTTCCTATCCTCTTGAGCATGATATTTTAAAAGAATATATATAGTACGGTAGACGTACGTGTGTTAATTGAAAGTGGTTTTACTGCGATGTCTTTTGACTTGAGTCTAATAATAAGAATCTAGAAGTATTTCAAAAGAATTAATAATCGTTTTTGAAAGAAGAGTAATACTTGGTTTTAAAAGCTTAAGAGTTATACTAGCTTTATGGGAAGTTAGGTATAACGACTTAAGAGAGGTAAAAAGAATGGTTTACTGATTTTAGAAGTTAAGAGACTTGATCTTAAAAGATAAGAGACTTGACGTAATTATATTAATATGAATTTTGTTAAAAAGTGTGAAACCTCATTCGTGAGTAATGAGTACTTGGTTTTTAAAGGAATAATGTTTTACTGATTTCGGAAATCAGAATAAGTATCGAACAAACCACTGCAGCGTTAATAAAGGGAAATGTATTGACTAATTAAGTATTATTAAATCCAGTAGAAACCTCCATCTGCATAGAAGCTAAGATGAGACAAAATGATATTACATTTCCTAGATCATGGTTGCTTTAATAAGATTGTTATAAACAAGAATAACCTACTCACATATAAGGCATATGTTTCTCAAATTGTTTTAAAGGAGAATTATATCATTAAGTGATTAAAACTATGAACTACGAAACCTTTCGAAAATGAGGAACTTGAGCATTTGAAATTAGGCAAACTTGAACGTTTGGAAAATAATGTTGTTACTTTATTTTACAAAGGGAAGTGTTTTGGTTTACTTAAAAAGATAGCCACTCTATTTTTTTATATACTACGGGTATTGTGTGACTGTTGTGAAAGAAACGGATCTTTTAAAGAGTTAATGTATGGAGTACTTTGGGGATAAAAACCAGAACTTGTTAACATAAAGTAGAAAGTACCTTGTGTGAATAACTTGATTGTGTTGGTTTGTGATAGCCTTGTAATACTTTCTTGTTGGTTTGATAAGTAAACATGTTATGATGCTACGTGTGTTAGTATCTTGTGATGTTGTGTAAGGGAGTTATTCTTGTTGTGCTTACGTTGTTAAACGTTAAGCCTGTTGTACTGTTGTTATATCACATACCCCCTTGACTTGTTATACCGAGGGCTTGTCACCCGACGCGTCTATACGGCTACGCGCGTGTGACTATGCGAGCAGCGGTATGCTCCGTGATTGATCATTCCGTGTATTATCCCGACGCGATGAGTGCCTTATGCGGCTCATGCGTGACTACGCGGTCTATGTGACTATGCGGATCGCGGAGTCCGCGAGGTACCGCTGGCTAGCTACCCGACGCGAGGAATACCTCACGCGGGCCTACGCAGGCCTATGCGAGCAGCGGCATGCTCAGTGATTAGACGCGCATTGATACCGAGGCGAGCGCCGCCGATCATGTGGTGCGGTCTAGAAAGACCTCGTGATACAGTTTATTACTTTGTTGGTACTGTGGTTTTTAGTAGTCGGCTATGCCTTCGTACTTACCCCGTACGGTTTTATTATGACACGTGGGACCCGGTGTTCATGTGTATTCCTCGGTGCTTTTATATCATAGATCACGCTGAGGAAGGTATTCCACGCATGATTGATGTTGTGGGCGTGAGACCCATAGTTATATTTAAGTGGTGACTTGAGGGCGTGAGTCCCTGACTTGACATGATCGCTATTTATCAGGAATCGTAGTTTGGTTATCATACATGTCTCCTCGCTTTTATAGACTACTATGATTTCATTTACGATTTTCGCCACATACTTGGTACTGCCAGATCGACCTCCTTCGGGCCGCTCATGCCGCAGTAGAGGTACACCGCCGTTGATACTCGCCATGTGGTCACAATTCAGCGTTTGGGAAGCTCCGTTTCTCCGGAGGCTTATCAGTGGTATAGTCCCCTGTAGTTGTAGGTACTTACATTCAGGGGTATGGCGGGGCCCTGTCCCGCCATTGTTGTCATGTCATTCTTAGAGATCTGTAGTACTGTTGTGGGCAGAGTTTGTAAAAGGGATGTAACTGTTCGGATTTAAGTTTTTATATATATATGCCGAAAGGCAACTTTTCTCAGATAACTGTTTCACACTTCATGTTATTTCATGTCTTGTTTTATATTCCTGATTACCTGATGTATGTCTACTGGGTGCCCGGTAGGCACTACCACGCCCGGTTCGGGTCGTGACAATAACCAACTTCCCATAAAGCCGTTATAACCCTTTATGGTTTTTAGACAATTTCATTCTTTTTATAACCAAGAGACTTATACTTAAAACCAAGTATCACAAACTTTCAAATCAAGTTTCTTAACTTTCAAAAATACTTCGAGTCTCTTAATATATAGAAAACAAGTTTCTTATACTTTTAAACCTTAAGTAACTCACACCTTTAAAACAAGTTACTTCTCTTAAATCATGTCATTTCTCCTCTTGTAAAACAATTAAGTAAATCACTCCTTTGACTCCCCTAAAGTCATTATAATGACCTTTAGGTTTTGGAACTAAGGCACTAGCAAAAAGGTTTGGACACCACTTCCTTTTCAAGACTCCATGAACTTTAAGTAAAAATACTTTCACTTTTAAGAATCCAAACTTCACTAAGGCAATGGATTATACAACTGTTATACCCCGTATTTTCAGAGTATGTACGTAAGGACGTACGTAGAAAAATTTGAACTTGAGAATAGGCTTGGCCGATTTATTCTTTGTGCACAACACCCGGTTAGAGTCGTTTTTCGACGAAACGTTTTCACAGCTTTCGTAGGGAAAATTCCGGCTATGTCATTTCTAATTTTTGCGGATTTTTCCGAGAGACGAAACATTTTGGACCAACGAGAGGGCGACACTTGTCACCCTCTCATTGGAGCACGTTGGGCGGTGAGGTTGGACGAATTGCTTGACATTTTTGTCAAGTAGTAGGTAGGATATTTTTGTGGTAGATGGATAAGGTGCACTTGGCATGATCTTGGCCCTACACTTGCACCACACTTGGCTTGATCTTGGCCATTGGTTAGCCATGGCTTGACCTATAAATACCCCTCTCCTTTGATGAATTTCTTCATCCAAAAATTGTGCTTAGTCTTGAAATCTCTTCCTCCTCTTTAGTTCTCGCCCTCCCCTCGCGAGGCCTTAGCCGAGAGTCCTCCCCTCGTCGAGCGCACTTCTACTGGGTAGGCCGAGGGGTATACACCCCCCCTAGCCTAGTTGTTTTCATATAAATACCCTCCTCTTGGTAGAAATACTCTCAAAAGTATTGTTACTATACCCAAATTACCTTAGCCGTATACCTTGTAGTATTCTAAGGTTATACATATACGAAAAGCCCCGTTATACTATTATACTTCCCTTCCGTCACAAAACCGAAACCCTAAGGAAAATCTCCATAGTTGGTCGAGTATTAAGTAGAAGTTGGTTAGAACTTCTAAGGGTCGCATGGAGCGGCCTGAGCGCACGAGTAGAGCTAAACTTGCTCAGATCGACATTTAAACTCGGATAATTTTGGGCTTATCGAGGTAAACACTCTTGACCTTCTATTGTAATTGGAAATTACATGTTGTTAGAATATATAGTTGAAGTATACTATATATAGAAATGATCGTAGTTAGCGGCAATGTCTTTTGACTTAAGCCTGAATAATTAGAAACTTTTCGAAAGAAGAGTATCGAATCAGTAATTACATAGGATCAGACATGAGACTTGTGTAGCTTTTCTGCGAGGTAGAATTGTGCACGTCCGATTAGACGATAACCCCCGGTTGGCTTGGTAGCCGCCCGATAGAGAGGAGATTTACGCTGCAAGTGGGGAGGTCCAATTTTCTCGTAGAATGTTCTACGATTAGACCTAGATGTTAATAAGCGCCTTGTGGCCTTATAGGTCAAGTACCACGCGTGGCGCGATCTACTTGGCTTAAGGAGTAGCCGACGGTTTGAGGTACTTGAGCGCTTTTGCTATTAGTCGATAATCGCCGCGAGGTATGTGAACCTCTTCCTACCTTTTCTAGCATGATATGTGTATAACTATGTAGTACGGTAGACGCATACGTGTTAAACGATTTGATTTGTTTGAAACATAAAGTGTTATAACGCTTTATGGGAAGTTGGTTATAACAGCCTTTATGTAAGTAAGAAAATGCCTTATGGTTTTAAAAGATAACCGATTTGACTTATAATTGACTTAATGTGTAATAATAAAGAATCTTGAAGTATTTCAAAAGAATGTCAATCATTTTTTTAATGTAAGAATAATACTTGGTTTTCAAAACATAAGAGTTATACTAGCTTTATGGAAGTTAGGTATAACGCCTTAAGAATGGTAAAATGAATGGTTTATTGATTTTAAAAGTTAAGAGACTTGATCTTAAAAGATAAGAGACTTTACTTGTTTTACTTGGTAATTAGCATTATGTTAAAAATGTTGTAAAACCTCATTCGCAAGTAATGAGTACTTGATTTTAAAAGCAATAATGTTTCATCGATTTCGAAATCGAATGAGTATCGAACAAACCACGTTACGCTTAATAAAGTGGAAATGTTTTGACTAATAATGTATTAGTAAAACCAAGAGAAACTTCCATCCGCATAGAAACTAAGATGAGACAAAATGATGTTACATTTCCTAGATCATGGTCTAAGTAAGATTGTTATAAACAAGAATAACCTACTCACATATCGCATATATGTTTCTCAAATTGCTTTTAAAGGAGAATTATATCATTAAGTGATTAAAATTATGAACTACTAAACCTTTCAAAACGAAACTTGAGTAATTGAAATTAGGCAAACTTGAAACATTTGGAAAAGAATGTTGTTACTTGATTTTACGAAGAGAAGTGTTTTGATTTACTTCAAAGGATAATCACTCTATTTTCATATACTACGTATTGTGTGACTTTCAGAACGTAACGTATCTTTTAAAAGATAATGTATGAAGTACTTTGGGAATAGATACCGATCTTGTTAATCATATAATAGAATGTACCTTGTGTGTATAACTTGATTGTGTTGGCCTTGTAATACTTTCTTGTTGATTTGATAAGTAGACGTGATATGACGCTATGTGTGTTAGTGTCTTGTAACGCTTTGTGAAAGAGAGTATTCTTGTTGTGCTTATGTTGTTTAACGATAAGTTGTTATGTTAGTATGATATCACTCACCTCTTGACATTTTACCGGGGTTGTCGCCCGACGCGGGTAGACTCAGCGGTCGTGGACCATGATTCGAGAATACCTCACGCTGGTCCAAGGGACCTACGCGAGCTACGGAGTTCCGTGTTAGTG
Organism: Przewalskia tangutica; assembly: GCA_029844215.1. Taxonomy (NCBI): domain Eukaryota; kingdom Viridiplantae; phylum Streptophyta; class Magnoliopsida; order Solanales; family Solanaceae; genus Przewalskia; species Przewalskia tangutica. The sequence goes on along the minus strand of CM056720.1, from coordinate 27,460,044 downwards.
ATACGGGTTATACCTCACGCGGTCTATGTGGCCTACGCGGACTACGAGTCCAGTGACGACGCCGAGGAGTAGCTACCTCGACGCGGGTTATGTACCTACGCGGGCCTACGTGAGTGGCCTATGCGCGACTACGAGAGTCCGTGATTAGGCTTGCATGGTGATACTACGCAATTGGCCCCGCTCGATCATTCGCAGCCTAGAAAAGACCCGCTGCGCTTTACCTATTGTTGCTCTTGTTTATGATATGGCACTATGCGGTTACCTTGGTTGTTTCATACATACTTGCAAAACCGATTTTAAAATGATATGTTTTCATTTAAGTACTTTACGCTTCACATACTTGGTACTGTTGTACGACCTCTTCGGGCCGCTCACGCCGCAGTCGAGGTACACCGCTGCTGATCCTAGTCCTCGGGTCACGTCAACAGATGGGAAGCTCCGCTTTCTCCGAGGCTTATCGGTATAGTCCGCTGTCGTAGGTATTTACATTCGGGTATGGCGGCCCCGTCCCGCCATTATTGTCGTGATCATTCTGTGAGGTCCGTAGTAATCGCTGGGCAGAGTTGTAATGGGATGTAATCGTTCGGTTTTAAAATTGATTTATATATATGCCGTAAGGCAAGTTTTCTCCGACATCTTTTACTTCTTAATATTTTCATGTCTTATTTTATGTTCGATTACACGATGATGTATCACTAGGGTGCCCGGTAAGGCACCACCACGCCCGGTTCGTGACAAAAGTGGTATCGAGCGCTTAATCCTCGGAAAGTCTACTGACCGCATCAGAAGTCTTGATTATCGGTGTTTGCCGCGGCACCACACCAATAATCGAGGAGTCAGAGGATATTTAGGATTTGTTTCTATTCTTCTCACTCGAGATCGTGCCTTAGAGTCGTTGTAAGTTGGACCTCTCACGCATTTCTTTCCTTACCGCTATGCCTCCGCTGAGGCAACCCGCCTGCGAGGCAGGCGCCGAGGAGCCGCGAGTAGAGTTCAGAGGGTTACGAGGCACAGTGCCCAATCATCACCCGAGTTAGTGCTTCATTCGGGAGTTCTGCAACGCCACTAAGCCCCACAGAAGTTTAGCACGGCGCGGCAGCCTCATCGCGCCATGATGTTTGAACCTTCGCCCACGCATCGAACAGAGAATATAGATTGCGAAAAGACAACCCTATTACTAGCTATGGATTTGGCTACCAGAGAGTATACCGATGTACCGCGAGTCTTGAAGACTATCTAAGAGGTTGTGCAAGAGTAATTCTTCGCTTAGGCTCGAGCATGGCTCAGATACGGCTTATGCGCAGCAGCCGAGAAACGTAGAGATCGACGCGTTAACGGCGACGCAGAAGAGGCGAGCAAGCGTCCTTTGGTAACTTTCGAGGCGAGTCACCTCACCAATGATTAGATTATGCACATCCACCGCGCAGAAAGGTCCTCCACAGGATTCGTGACGCTCGGTATGCAGGAGTTGGTCGAGCTCCAAAGCTTCCGCTCACGCTACACGCGTAGGTTCCAAACAATGATTCGCTTTTTCCCAAAGTTCAGCGATGCACGCCATCCCGGGAATGTCATCTTTAGTTAGTACTTTTTTTACCTACGACCGCCGTGGTCCGATGTCAAAAGAGTGTCCTCAGGAGGACTTAGCCTTCAGATCGATGGGTAGTCGCCACCTTCCTTAGCTATGCCTCACGGCAGTTTGATTAGAACGACTTAAGTGGAGCGGAGCAAAGATGTGTTTATCCTTAACCCTCTAGAGATTAGTACGTATGATGAGATGAGTATATCTTAAGTGATATGTTCTGATAGCAGTGTGTAATTTGTGATTAGAAATCATGGTTAGTAACCGGGGAAGATTGGGGATAGAGAAAGTGCGAGCCTTAGAGTGTTATACGTGGAGACCTTAGAGGTAAGGCCATCTCGAGTAAAAGATGTATTGTTTATGTTTGACTTTATAGGAGTGCATAGTGCACGTGAATTATGTTTGTGGGATAAGTCCCTGAGTAGTGTGGAATGAAAGAGGGTAGTTGAGCTAAGAAGACCGCTAGGTTTTCGTAACGTGATTAGTGAGAGTTTTCCTTCGGGGAGCTAGCGTTTCGCGGCGTTGCGGTCGGTTGAGGCCACGTTGCGGGTCAACCCGCTGCATGTTTGGGCGGTTGTGGTGGTCCCGCCTTGTGCTAGGGTCATAAGGGTGTTTGGCCCAAGTTTAGTTAACCAACAGACGAGTTCGTGGACGATTCGACCAAGAGTCGGCCGAGGAGGTCACCGCCTTGTCTTCAGCAAAGACCGCTTACTCGGTGTTGATTTATCTGAAAGGTTGTAAGGCTGCGCACGGGTGCCTAACCTTCACCTTGTGACGCATAAAGGAGCCCGTGGTACGGCTGTTTTTGTTTCGGAAGTTTTACCAAGGTTAAGAACTCAGTGAGTCTCAGACCGCATTCGCCTCTGGCCAAATGTGGATTTCGGGGGTAGTCGCGGGATTGTTATCTCCGTTGGGGAAGTGTTTTATAGCTACCATTTCGTTGTTCGGATATCGCTTGTGACGCCTTGTAGGGGCGAAGTGTAAGTTGTCTGGCCGATTGGTTAGACGCTGCGCGTTCGATAGTTGGTTCATACGTGTTCAAGCAGACGTGGATAGGGTGAAGCTTGTCTAGAAGAGGTTCCGCACTCAGAAATCGTATGGATAATCGGCGACGCGCTTTAGAGTTCGGTTGACGGTCGGTCTTCGAAAGTACCACCCCGGTTGGTGACGAGTTTTGAGAACAGAGAGGAACTTAGCCCGAGTTACTTTGGGCCCTTTAAGTTCATGTGAAGAACAGGCCGTTGCCTATATGTTAGCTTTTGCCGTCCGACTTAGAGGCAATACGTCCGGCCTTTCGTATTGTTATGAGCGGAAAGTATCGAGATCCATCCAGAGTGTTCCCGTTAATGATGACCACGTTAGAGATAGTAACCCGAGTTTTGAAACCAAGCGATCGTAAATGTGGTAAGAGTTCGAGTGTACGACAATTTCGTGGATCGCACGCAGCCCGCACCATTTGTTAGTCGCGGAGTGACACTAACCTCGCGGCAAAGTGACAAAAGTGGTATCACGACGAGTAAAGGGAGAAGCGAGCATGTATTAAGCAGAGATGTGACCATTTCTTTTGTATGGAGAAAGTTCAAGGAATTATATTTTAGACTGACGGATGGGAGGCGTTGTGAGGTTAGAGTGTTTCCTCGTGAACTTGGATGTAAGTATTTTGCGCAGGTGTTGTTGTGGCCAGTTGTGGCAGGATTGTTCAGGTAAGTATAGTAGTGAAGACTATACTGGCGCACGTTTGGTTTAAGGCTTAGAAGGAACATTCAGGACGAATGTTTCTAAGGAGGGGAGAATGTTATACCCCGTATTTTCAGAGTATGTACGTAAGGACGTACGTAGAAAAAATTGAACTTGAGAATAGGCTTGGCCGATTTATTCTTTGTGCACAACACCCGGTTAGAGTCGTTTTTTAAACGCTTTCACAGCTTCGTAGGGAAAATTCCGCTATGTCATTTCTAAATTTTGCGGATTTTTCCGAGAGACGAAACATTTTGGACCAACGAGAGGCTTACACTTGTCACCCTCTCACTGGAGCACGTCAGGCGAGGTGAGGTTGGAATTGCTTGACATTTTTGTCAAGTAGTAGGTAGGATATTTTTGTGGTAGATGGATAAGGTGCACTTGGCATGATCTTGGCCCTACACTTGCACCACACTTGGCTTGATCTCGCCATTGGTTAGCCATGGCTCGACCTATAAATACCTCTCCTTTGATGAATTTCTTCATCCAAAATTGTGCTTAGTCTTGAAATCTCTTCCCCTCCTCTTTAGTTCTCGTCCCTCCCCTGTGAGGCCTTAGCCGAGTCCCTCCCCTCGTCGAGAGTACCCCCTAGTGGGACAGGCCGAGGGTATACACCCCCTAGCCTAGTTGTTTTCATATAAATACCCTCCTCTTGGTAGAAATACTCTCAAAAGTATTGTTACTATACCCAAATTACCTTAGCCGTATACCTTGTAGTATTCTAAGGTTATACCTATACGAAAAGCCCCGTTATACTATTATACTTCCCTTCCGTCACAAAACCGAAACCCTAAGGAAAATCTCCATAGTTGGTTGAGTATTAAGTAAGTTGGTTAGAACTTCTAAGGGTCATGAATGGCCTGAGCGCACTTTGAGTAGGAGCTAAACCTTGCTCAGGATCGACATTTAAACTCGGATAATTTTGGGCTTATCGAGGTAAACACTCTTGACCTTCTATTGTAATTGGAAATTACATGTTGTTAGAATATATAGTTGAAGTATACTATATATAGAAATGATCGTAGTTAGCGGCAATGTCTTTTGACTTAAGCCCAATAATTAGAAACCTTTTCGAAAGAAGAGTACCGAATCGTAATTACATAGGATCAGACATAAAGAGACTTGTGTAGCTTTTACGTGAGGTAGAATTGTGCACGCCCGATTTGTCACGACCCAACCTGCCCGTGATCGTGCCTTACCCCTGCACCCTAGTGATACAACATCGAGAAAATCAGCGGAAATAAAAACATGAACATGAATTAAGAGAAAAGATAAATAAACAAAGCAACCAAAACAATTTGCTTCATCATATATACATAAATACCCAACAGCTTATCCTTTTTACAAACCCCGCCACAACAAAGCATGCACTTAAGATTTTTTACAACAGCTATGACGACAGGGCTCCCGCCATACCCCTCAATGTATAAGAATCTGCACTGTGGTAACATACCAAAAGATAAGCCTCCAAGGAACGAGCTTCCCAATACGCGAAAAGGTGATCCTAAAAGCTGGATCGATACTGATGTACCTTTTACTCATGCAGATGAACGCAGCTCGGAAGGAGGTCAGAACAACAGCTACCAAGTAAGTGAAACAGAAAATACAGTAAATGAAATCATAATAGTCTATATAAAGCACGAGACATGAAAGATAACCAAACTACGCTCACAACATAGAAGCAGTCATGTCAAGTCAGGGACTCACGCCCTCAAAGTCATCCCTCATGCCCGTGGAACTTCTTCCTCACTGCCGGCAGTCTAGGTACAAATCATGTGAAATACATTCCCGGATGACCCGGTAATCAAGTGAAATACATTCCCGGATGACCCGGTAGTCGAGTAGAACACAGTACTTGCACAACAAGGCTATCACACGTAACATGGTCAAGTTTCATAACAACAAGCATAAGCAAGTTACACACGACTCAAGGTACTTTCATTTTATGTCAAAGTCCGGATTTTAACCTTAAAGTACTACGTCCGTTAAATTCCCTTTAAGATCCATTTCTTTTACAAAGGTCACCCGATACCCGTAGTATAAAATTTGAGTGACTAACATTGTTAAGTAAACCAAAATGCTTTCCTTTGTAAAATCAAGTAACAACCTTATTTTCCAAACGTTCAAGTTTGCCTAATTTCGAATGCTCAAGTTTCTCATTTTAGAAAAAGGTTTCGTAGTTCATAGTTTTAAATCCTTTAAAACATAATTCTCCTTTAAACGTTTTGAGAAACCTATGTCTTATAAGTGAGTAGGTTATTCTTGTTTATAATCAATCTTATTAAGCAGCCATGATCTAGGAAATGTCATTTTGTCTCATCTTAGCTTCTATGCAGATGGAAGTTTCTACTGGTTTTAATAATACTAAATCTGTCCAAAACATTTCCTTTTATTAACGCTGCAGTGGTTTGTCGATACACATTCTGATTCAAATCAAGAAACATTTTTAAGCCGTTATACCTAACTTCCCATAAAGCTAGTATAACTCTTAAGTTTCCAAAAACCAAGTATTACTTCTTCTCTCAAAATGATTCAAAAATCTGTTGAAATACTTCAAGTTCTTTATTATCACATAGCCACCAGCTTATAGTTCAAATCGGTTACTCTTAAAACCACAAGTACTTTCTACCTACATAAAGTCATTATAACCAACTTCCCATAAAGCCGTTATAACACTTTATGTTTCAAACCAATCAAATACATTAAACATATGTCGTCACCGTACTACATAGTTATACACATATCATGCTAGAACAAATAGAAGAGGTTCACATACCTCGCGACGATTATCGACTAATAGCAAAACGCCCAAGTACCTCAAACCGCTTGGCCACACTCACCAAGCTGATCACCCACACGTAGTACTACAACCTATAGAGGCCACAAAGCGCCTATTAATATCTTTAGATCCCGACGAGAATATTCTACGTAAAAATTCTAAAAGACCTCCGCAACAAACAGAAATCTCCTCCTCTATCGAGGCCGCTACCAAGCCAACCAGTGGGGTTAACACGCCTAACCTGACGTGTACAATTCTACTACACAAGAATGTTACACAAGTTCACCGAATACACCATGTAATTACAGCTCGCTTCTCTTCTTTAAATTCAGCTTAAGTCGCAAGACATCGCTGTAAGTATTATTCAGCTTAAGTCAAAAGACATTGCCGCACAACTATGTTCAGTTCTATATAGTATACTTAACTATATACTCCTACAACATGTAATTTCCAATTACAATGAAGGTCAAGAATGTTTACCTCGATAAGCCCAAAATTATCCGAGTTTATATGTCGATCCCGAACAACGTTTAGCTCCTACTCCGGCGCCCAACTGCTCCAACCAACCCTTAGAAGTTCTAACCAACTTCTACTTATGACTTCAACTACGGGTGAAGATTTACTTAGTGGTTTCGCTTTTTGTGGATCGAGGAAGTATAATAGTATTTTCGGGCTTTTGTAAAAGTGTAACCTGGGAATACTACAAGGTATTTGGGCTAAGGTATTTGGGCATTATAACAATACTTGGAGAGTATTTCTATACCACAAAAGGGGGTATTTATACGAGACAACTAGGCTGTGGGTACCCCACTGCAAAACACCTCAAAGGAGGAGGAGGCTCTCGCCAAGGGCTCTGTGGAGGGGTGTGGTGGACTAAAGCTCGAGGAGAGGAGTATTTTGAGACTTAGTTAGATTGCTCAAGTTTTTGGATGAAGAAAGTCTTCAACTGAGGGTATTTATAGGTCAAGTGAAGGCCAACCAACGGCCAAGATCCATCCAAGTGTTAGGCAAGTGTAAGGTCAAGATTAAGCCATGTGCAACCTTATCCATCTACCCAAAATATCCTACCAACTCCTCGACCAAAAATAATGCACAAAAACGTGCCAACCTTCCCACTTTCGTCCGTCCACTCCTTCCAATTGAGGGTGACAAGTGTCGCCTCTCGCTGGTCCAAAATGTTTCGCCTCTAAAAATCCGCAAAAATTATAAATGACATAGCCGGAATTTTCCCTACGAAAGTCGTGGAAACGCTTTCAAAAAACGACTTAATCGGGTGTTGTGTACAAATTTCGAAACTAGCCAACTTTAAGGCTCAAATTATAATACGACGCTACCACGCATATACTGAAATACGGGGATAACATTCTCCCCTCCTTAGAAACATTCGTCCCGAATGTTCCTTCTCAAGACGGATAACGATAAAGTTCTTCTAATAAGTTGCCAACGCCACAACTGGCCACGAAACAACACATGCACGCAAATACTTATATCCAAGTCCACGAGGAAACTCCTCTAACATCACAAACTTTTGTCACTTTGCCGCGAGGTTCTAGTGTCACTCCGGCGACCCAACAAATGGTACCGGACTGCATGCGATTCCTGAGGTCTAAAATATACATCCTTCGCACCTTCTCCCTTTACAAGAAATGATCATATCTATGCTCGCAATACATGCTCGCCTCTACCCTTACTCGTCGTACTCTTCTCGAACTCTTGAACTCTTCCAGTATACGTACCACACTTCAGTCATCACTTCAGTTCTCCAAACCTTGGAGTCACCACCTCCAACTTGGTTATCTTACTAGCCTCAATCTTCCTTAAGGCCACTTCCGGCCTTCACGATCCGCTTCAGGTCGAACATATCCACGAACTCATACGATGGTCATCTAAACTTGGGCCTAGCACCCTCGTGACCCTACCACCGCAAGGACCACCCAGAGCCGACCCCACCTCATTCCGGCCACGGTTGACACGCAACACGCCCTCAACCCGAGCCTCACACGCCGACTCTCTCGCTTTCGATCCGAACAACCTTGCTAATCACATCATGAAAGATACCACTTTCATTTACCCAACCCAGAGACTTATCACACAATATATTCTAGGCATAAAATGCACTCTGACAAGGATCACTCGCAAAATCTTGTACTCAAGACGGCCTTACATCTAAGGTCTCAATCGTAATATTCTAAGGTTCATCATTTTCACCCTGTGCTTACCCCTTTTCCCCAACCAGTTCCTAAATCACATTTTAGCACAAAGCTATCCGAACATAACACTTAACACATTAACATAACATCAAAACATACAAGCTTCTAGATGGTTATGATATACCAAGCTACCGCTCCACTCTAATCATAAGTCCTCGCAGGCGCATAATCGTAGGGCGCGCGAACCCGCCATCGATCCGCAGGTCGCGCTGCCGGCACTTCCTATAAGCTACGCCTTCGTCACATGGCCCTCGACGCCGCAGCGGCAAGCACCAAAAAGACGACATTTCGGATGATGTTTGCCACATCGTGCACACCGGCGGGACATGAATCCGCCGCTAGCACTCACGTAAACTCGCGGAACTAAGCCCGAGCTCACTCACCCCGAATACCTAACGACCAAGATCGTGGAGGACCACTGCATCGGGCGGAGGTACATAACCAGATCGGCCGAGGCGGTCCGCCTCGAAAGTTACCAAAGGACCTCGCTGCTCGCCTCTTCACGATCTCGGCCATTCCGCCGACCTCCGTGCCTCACATCCTAGTGCATGAGCTTGTATGCGGCAATGTCCATGCCCGTCAAGAGCTACACCCGCATAAGCCTCGCCAAGTAATCGCCCACCTGACGTAGCGGTGTACTGCTCCTCCATATCCGCTACTACAAATGGAACATACCGAGCTAATGAGTCGAACTCCACATTGTACTATCTAACCGCCCGCCCGCCCCGCCTCAATGTCAAAAATCTGTCGCCCGAGCCCTCCTCATCCGCGAGGCAAGAAATGTGCAAGAAATGCCCTCGAGAACTCGCCCCAAATCGCTGGAAGTGCATGCTCTTCCCGACAGCTCCCACGACCAAACTACCAATCGCAGATCACGCACCGATGCGAACCCAATACCACCGACCGCCTCGAGGCTCGATCACTTATGATCCGTCAGTCGCTTGATAAACTCCTCGAGGTCGCCTCGCCTCGATCCATAGAACACCGGAGGGCTACAACTCGTGAAGTCCCGTAGCCTCAAACCGTCGCCGGGGTGAACTACGCCGCTGGGCCGAATCGCAGATCCACTTATCTCACATCTGCCACGACTCGCCGAATCGCCATCTCTGTACTTATCTCATCGCCTGTGCCGTGGATGGAGGCTCGTGTATCGAGGTCTCGCAGCCACCGCCGCGCTTCTAAACTCGCTGGCGCCGCGGCGTCGCTAAACCCGCCGTCAAGTACTGCCTCGTGTATCGACCGCTCGCTCGCGCTGATTTCTCTCAGATCTCACTAATCCTCGATCGCCTTGCCTATCTGGGCTCGTTGCCTTACGCGAGGCATAATCGTAAATGAAGGAATACGCTGCAGGGTCCAATTTATCACACACTCTAAGGCACGATCTCGTAATGAGAAGAATAGAAACTAATCCTAAATGTCTCGCAGCCTCCCGATTATAGATGTGGTGCACAACACACCGATAATCAAGACTCTACTAGACACGGTCGTAGACACTTTCCGAGGACTAATCGCTCGATACCACTTTTGTCACGACTAACCCGCCCGTGATCGTGCCTTACCCCGCACCCTAGTGATACAACATCGAGAAAATCATGAAATAAAAACATGAACATGAATTAAGAGAAAAGATAAATAAACAAAGCAACCAAAATAGCTTGCCTTCATCATATATACATAAATACCCGAACAGCTTATCCTTTTTACAAACCCCCTTTGACACAAAGCATGCACTTAAGATTTTTTTTTAACATGCCTATGACGGACAGGTTCCCGCCATACCCGAATGTATAAGAATCTGCTGCACTGTGGTAACATACCAAAAGATAAGCCTCGAAGGAACGGAGCTTCCAATACGCGAAAAGGTGATCCTAAAGCGGATCGACACTGATGTACCTTTTTACTGCAGATGTAACGCACTTCAAGGAGGTCAAGACAACAGTACCAAGTATGTGAAATCAGTAAAATATCAGAATGAAATCATAATAGTCTATATAAAGGCGAGACATGTATGATAACCAAACTACAGCTCACAACATAGAAGCCAATATGTCAAGTCGTGACTCACGCCTCAAAGTCATCCTCACGCCCGTGGAACTTCTTCCTCACCGCCGCGCCTAGGTACAAATCATGTGAAATACATTCGGATGACCCAGAATCAAGTGAAATACATTCCTGGACGACCTGTAGTCGAGTAGAACACAAAGACTTGCACAACAAGGCTATCACACGTAACATGGTCAAGTTTCATAACAACAAGCATAAGCAAGTTACACACGACTCAAGGTACTTTCATTTTATGTCAAAGTCCGATTTTAACCTTAAAGTACTACGTCCGTTAAATTCCTTTAAGATCCATTTCTTTTACAAAGGTCACCCGATACCCGTAGTATAAAATTTGAGTGACTAACATTGTTAAGTAAACTAAAATGCTTTCCTTTGTAAAATCAAGTAACAACCTTATTTTCCAAACGCTCAAGTTTGCCTAATTTCAATGCTCAAGTTTCTCATTTTAGAAAAAGGTTTCAGAGTTCATAGTTTTAAATCCTTTAAAACATAATTCTCCTTTAAACGCTTTGAGAAACCTATGTCTTATAAGTGAGTAGGTTATTCTTGTTTATAATCAATCTTATTAAGCCATGATCTAGAAATGTCATTTTGTCTCATCTTAGCTTCTATGCAGATGGAAGTTTCTACCGGTTTTAATAATACTAAATCTGTCCAAAACATTTCCTTTTATTAACGCCGCAGTTGGTTTGTCGATACACAATCTGATTCAAATCAAGAAACATTTTTAAGCCGTTATACCTAACTTCCCATAAAGCTAGTATAACTCTTAAGTTTCCAAAACCAAGTATTACTTCTTCTCTCAAAATGATTCAAAAATCTTTTGAAATACTTCAAGTTCTTTATTATCACATAGCCACCGCTTATAGTTCAAATCGCTTACCTCTTAAAAACCACAAGTACTTTCTTACCTACATAAAGTCGTTATAACCAACTTCCCATAAAGCCGTTATAACACTTTATGTTTCAAACCAATCAAATACATTAAACATATGTACGCCTACCGCACTACATAGTTATACACATATCATGCTAGAACAAATAGGAAGAGGTTCACATACCTCGCGACGATTATCGACTAATAGCAAAACGCCCAAGTACTCAAACCGCTTGGCCACACTCTACCAAGCAGATCACCCACACGTAGTACTACAACCTATAGAGGCCACAAAGCGCCTATTAATATCTTTAGATCCCGACATAGAATATTCTACGTAAAATTCAAAGACTCTCCCCGCAATGTGGCAGAAATCTCTTCTCTATCGAGGCCGCTACCAAGCCAACCAGGGGGTTAACACGCCTAACCTGACGTGGTACAATTCTACTACACAAGAATGTTACACAAGTTCATCGTAATACACCCCATGTAATTACGCTCAGTTCTTCTTTAAATTCAGCTTAAGTCGCAAGACATTGCCGTAAGTATTATTCAGGCTTAAGTCAAAAGACATTTCCGCACAACTATGTTCAGTTCTATATATAGTATACTTAACTATATACTCCTACAACATGTAATTTCCAATTACAAATGTAAGGTCAAGAATGTTTACCTCGATAAGCCCAAAATTATCCGAGTTTATACGTCGATCCCGAACAACGCTTAGCTCCTACTCCGGCGCCCAACTGCTCCAACTAACCCTTAGAAGTTCTAACCAACTTCTACTTATGACTTCAACTACGGTGAAGATTTACTTAGGGTTTCGCTTTTGTGGATCGAGGAAGTATAATAGTATTTTCCGGCTTTTGTAAAGTGTAACTCGGGAATACTACAAGGTATTTGGGCCATGGTATTTGGGAATTATAACAATACTTTGAGAGTATTTCTATACAACAAAAGGGGGTATTTATACGAGACAACTAGTCTAGGGGGGGGGTAACCCACGGCAAAACACCTAAAATGTGAGTGATGTGGCTCTCGTCCAAGGGCTCTAAAAGGGGAGTGTGTGGACGAAAGCTCAAGGGAGAGGGAGTATTTTGAGACTTAGTTAGATTGCTCAAGTTTTTGGATGAAGAAAGTCTTCAACTAGAGGGGTATTTATAGGTCAAGTGAAGGCCAACCAATGGCCAAGATCCATCCAAGTGTTAGGCAAGTGTAAAGTCAAGATTAAGCCACGTGCAACCTTATCCATCTACCCAAAATATCCTACCAACTCCTTGACCAAAAATAATGCACAAAAACGTGCCAACCTTCCCACTTTCGTCCGTCCACTCTTCCATTAGAGGGTGACAAGTGTCGCCTCTCGCTGGTCCAAAATGTTTCGACGCTCGGAAAAATCCGCAAAAATTATAAATTACATCGCCGGAATTTTCCTACTAAAGCCGTGGAAACGCTTTCAAAAAACGACTTAATCGTGTTGTGTACAAATTTCGAAACTAGCCAACTTTAAGGCTCAAATTATAATACGACGCTACCACGCATATACTGAAATACGGGTATAACAGATTAGACGATAACCCCCGGTTGGCTTCTCAGGCACCCGATAGAGGAGAGATTTACGTCATGTGGGGAGGTCGAATTTTCTCGTAGAATGTTCTACGATTAGACCTAGATGTTAATAAGTCACTGTGGCCTTATAGGTTGAAGTACCACGCGCGGCGCGATCTACTGGCTTAGGAGTAGCCACGGCTTGAGGTACTGGAGCGCTTTGCTATTAGTCGATAATCGTCGCGAGGTATGTGAACCTCTTCCTACCTTTTCTAGCATGATATGTGTATAACTATGTAGCACGGTGACGCATACGTGTTAAACGATTTGATTTGTTTGAAACATAAAGTGTTATAACGCTTTATGGGAAGTTGGTTATAATAAACTTTATGTAAGTAAGAAAATGCCTTATGGTTTTAAAAGGTAATCGATTTGACTTATAATTGACTTAATGTGTAATAATAAAGAATCTTGAAGTATTTCAAAAGAATGTCAATCATTTTTTTAATGAAGAATAATACTTGGTTTTAAAACATAAGAGTTATACTAGCTTTATGGGAAGTTAGGTATAACGCCTTAAGAATGGTAAAATGAATGGTTTATTGATTTTAAAAGTTAAGAGACTTGATCTTAAAAGATAAGAGACTTTACTTGTTTTACTTGGTAATTAGCATTATGTTAAAAATGTTGTAAAACCTCATTCGCAAGTAATGAGTACTTGATTTTAAAAGCAATAATGTTTTACCGATTTCGAAATCGAACGAGTATCGAACAAACCACAGCGCTTAATAAAGGGAAATGTTTTGACTAATAATGTATTAGTAAAACCAGAGAAACTTCCATCCGCATAGAAACTAAGATGAGACAAAATGATGTTACATTTCCTAGATCATGGCCGCTAAGTAAGATTGTTATAAACAAGAATAACCTACTCACATATCGTATATATGTTTCTCAAATTGTTTTTAAAGGAGAATTATATCATTAAGTGATTAAAATTATGAACTACTAAACCTTTCAAAACGAGAAACTCGAGTAATTGAAATTAGGCAAACTTGAAACATTTGGAAAAGAATGTTGTTACTTGATTTTACGAAGAGAAGTGTTTTGATTTACTTCAAAGGATAATCACTCTATTTTCATATACTACGGTATTGTGTGACTTTCAGAACGTAAAGTATCTTTTAAAAGATAATGTATGAAGTACTTTGGGAATAGATACTCGATCTTGTTAATCATATAATGTAATGTACCTTGTGTATAACTTGATTGTGTTGGCCTTGTAATACTTTCTTGTTGATTTGATAAGTAGACGTGATATGATGCTATGTGTTAGTGTCTTGTAACGCTTGTGAAAGATAGTATTCTTGTTGCGCTTATGTTGTTTAACGATAAGCGTTATGTTAGTATGATATCACTCACCTCTTGACATTTTACCGGGGTTAAGTCGCCTCCGACGCGGGTAGACTCAGCGGTCGTGACCATGATTCGAGAATACCTCATGCGGGTCCAAGGACCCATGCGAGCTACGGGAGTTCCGTGTTAGTGATGCGGGGTTATACCTCACGCGGCCTATGTGGCCATGCGACTACGAGTCCAGACGACGCCGAGTAGCTACCCTCGACGCGGGTTATGTACCCTACGCGGGCCTATGTGAGTGGCCCATGCGACTACGAGAGTCCAGGATTAGGCTTGCATGGTGATACCACGCAATTGCCCCGCTCGATCATTCGCACCTAGAAAAGACATGTTGCGCTTTACCTATTGTTGCTCTTGTTTATGATATGGCACTATGCGGTTACCTTGGTTGTTTCATACATACTTGCAAAACTGATTTTAAAATGATATGTTTTCATTTAAGTACTTTACGCTTTCACATACTGTACTGTTATCGACCTCTCGGGGCCGCGCTCATGCCGCAGTCGAGGTACACCGGCCGCCGATCCTAGTCCCTGGGTCACACCAACAGATGGAAGCTCCGCTTCTCAGGAGGCTTATCGGTGGTATAGTCCGCCGTGAGGTATTTACATTCGTGGTACGGCGGGCCCCGTCCCGCCATTATTGTCGTATCATTCTTAGAGGTCCGTAATCGCCAGGCGCAGTTGTAATGGGATGTAATCGTTCGGTTTTAAAATTGATTTATATATACGCCGTAAGGCAAGTTTTCTCCGACATCGCTTCTTACTTCTTAATATTTTCATGTCTTATTTTATGTTCCTGACATTACTGATGATGTATCACTAGGGTGCCTGTAGGCACCACCA
The DNA here is from genome assembly GCA_029844215.1 of Przewalskia tangutica. NCBI lineage: Eukaryota > Viridiplantae > Streptophyta > Magnoliopsida > Solanales > Solanaceae > Przewalskia > Przewalskia tangutica. The sequence continues at coordinate 27,444,983 of CM056720.1, read as the reverse complement.
CGCCCGGTTCGGGTCGTGACAACAACTTATAAGTTAAACATCAAAGTACAATCAAGGAAGTACATAGAACAATTTCTACTTTAGGCAATCCAAATACAACCAAGGAATGGATCATTTAAGGAGTAGGACATACTTTCTTTATCTTAAGGAATCATGCTAGATGAGATAGTTCATGTTATACCAGATTTCCCGAGTATGTACGTGGGCATACGAGAAAAGTTTGGGCCTTAAAGTTAGGCAAGATTCGAAATTTGTACACAACCCCGTGAAAGAGTCGTTGACTAAACGCTTTACGTATCTTCATGAAGGGAAAATTCCGGCTATGTCATTTATTATTTTTGCGGATTTTTCCGAGGGATGAAATATTTTGGACCAACGAGGGCGACACTTGTCACCCTCAAGTGGCGGATGGTGGACGACTTTGGGTCACGTTTTTTGCCATGTTTTGGCCTTGTTTTGTGGCTTATTTTGTGGCTTGTTTGGTGCCTTGTTTTGTGCCTTGTTTTGTGGAGTAGGTTGTGTGCACTTGGCTTGATCTCGCCTTACACTTGCCTTGCACTTGGCTTGATCAAGGCCCTTGATTTCCTATAAATACCCCCTTTGTGAAGACTTCATCATCCACAAATGTTTCCAAGTCTTGAAATCTCCTCCTCTTCTTGTTGTGTTCGCCCAAAGCCTCTCCTCCCCTCGAGAGGCCTCAGGCAGAGGTACCCTCCTCCTAGTAGTGTTGGCCGAGGTACACCCCCTGCCTTGTTGTTCTCGTGATAATACCCCTTTTGGTAGAGAAATACTTCCAAATATTGTTACTATACCCAAAATACCTGCCTTATACCTTGTCGTATTCCAAAAGTTACCTCATACGAGAGCCCTAAATACTACCTTTTGTCCTTTTAGTCTCAAACCGAAACCCTAAGAAAAATCTTCATAGCGAATTGAAGTATTAAGGTTGCGTAGAACTTCTAAGGGTTGTTTGAGCGGTCGAGCGCCTAATCGAGCTAAACGTTGCTCGTGATCGACATTTAAACTTGGATAATTTTGGGCTTATCGAGGTAAATACGCTGACCTTCTTTTGTAATTAGAGTACATACCGCCAAGTATAAGAATTATATAAGTTATATACCATGAAGGTATATAAGAAGGAATCGAATCAGATTTACATAGGACGTATTTATGAGACTTGTGTAGTTTGGCGGGTAGGAAGTCACGCCAATTTTCCGTAGAATTATTTTACGTATAGTATAGTCGCTGATAGACTTGTATAACCATTATAGGTCAAGCATCGCGAGTAGCGTATTCTACTCAAGAAGTGAAAAAGGCTAGCAGGTGATTACAAGATTTTGGAGCTATTTGCTAATAGTCGATAAATCGTCGCGAGGTATGTGATTCTTCCTATACTCTTGAGCATGATATTTTAAAGGAGTATATATAGTACGGTAGACGTACGTGTGGCAATGTCTTTTAACTTAAGCCTGAATAATAAGAATCTGGAAGCATTTTACAAGAATATATAATAGTACGGTAGACGTACGTGTGTTAACTGAATGTAGTGTTACGGCAATGTCTTTTGACTTAAGCCTGAATAATAAGAACTTTGAAGTATTTCAAAAGAATTAAGAACCGTTTTTTGAAAGAAGAGTAATACTTGGTTTTGAAAGTCTAAGAGTTATACTAGCTTTATGGAAGTTAGATATAACAGCTTAAGAAGGATAAAAGAATGGTTATTGAATTTAGAAGTTAAGATACTTAATCTTAAAAGATAAGAGACTTGACTTAATTGAATTGATGTGAAAGTTGTTAAGAAGTGTGAAACCTCATTCGTGAGTAATGAGTACTTGGTTTTTAAAGAATAATGTTTTACTGATTTCGAAAATGAGAATAAGTAATGAACTGGATTTTCTAAAAGAGACTTGAGGAAATTAAAGAGTTTTTGGTTTAAAAGAAAGGCATCGTTTTGTCTTAAAATTGGTTTAAATATAAAGTGTTATAACTTTTACGGGAAGTTAGTTGTAACGACTTTATGAAAACGAAAGAATGGTTTTATCATTGGTTTTAAAATGGTAACTTGATTGTGGGAAAAGAAAAGTAACTTGAGTTTAATAGTATAAGTAACTTGTTTTCAAATATCGAACTTTTCTTGATGGAAAAGTATGTTGGCTTGGTTTTAAAAGGTAGAGTACCTTGATCTTAAAAGAGTTAGTTACTTGGGTTTTAAAAAGTATACCTGAAATTGTTTTAAAAGTGTAAGCCACTTGGTTTAAAAAGTGTAAAGTACTTGATTTAAACTGAACATGTTTGGTACTACTGATGATAGTATCGAGTTGTTTTTACGTAAAAGAGATCTTTTGAAAGGAATTTAACATACGAGTACTTTAGGTTAAAACCCGACTTTGACATAAAATGAAAGTACCTTGAGTCACGTATAACTTACCTATGCTTGTTGTTGTGAAACTTGCCTATGTTCGCGCATGATAGCCTTGTCGTGCTAGCATTGTATTTCTATACCACCGCTCTCTCAATGGAGGGCCGCTGATTTGTTATGATATTACTCGACGCATCGAAGGACGGAGAATTCCGCACGCCTCGCTGATAGTGTTATTCCACGGACTAGCTCTCCACGAGGTTTCATCGCTCGCCTTGGTACCGTGGTCGGCCAGATTTGCCCCGCCTCGTGGCCGATTCGCCTCGTACCGGTAGTTAGCCCTCGTGACTTGCCCCGCTCAGAGTGACGGTCTCGATACGCCTGCACCGTAGTTAGCCCTCGATTGCCCGCCACCACGTGGCCGCCTTGGTATCCGTAGTCGGCCAGACGCCCCGGTCGCCTTCGTGGTTTGCTGTATAGTATTGTTAGTACGCACTTGGTGTTCATGTGTACCCGTGGTGTTATTATATCATAGATCACGAAGCGGAAGGTATTCCACGCACGATTGATGTCATGCGCGTGAGACCCATAGTTATATTTGAGTGATGACTCGAGGCGTAGTCCCCGACTTACATGCATCGCTATTTATCAGGAATCGTAGTTTGGTTATCATACATGTCTCCGCTTTATATATCGCTATGATTTCATTTACGATTTTACGCCACATACTGTACCGCTGTAATCGACCTTCTGGAGCCGCTCATGCCGCAGTGAGGTACATCGCTGTCGATCCTCGCCTAGATCAAGTCAGCTTGGAAGCCCGCTTTCTCCGAGGCTTATCTTTGGTATGTTACCCCGAGTGGTAGGTTCTTGTACATCTGTGGTATGGCGGGCCCCGTCCCGCCATGTTGTATAAAACTCTGTGAGGTCTGTAGTAATCGCAAGTGTGGTTTGTAAAAAGGATTAAACTGCTCGTTTGAAAGATTTGTATATATATATTTTATCGAAGCGTAACCGCTCGTTGACATGTTTTATGATCTTATATCTTTTCATGTTTATGTTTTTATATTCCTGATTTTCTCGATGTTGTATCACCAGGGTGCCCGGTAAGGCACCACGTCTGCCCGGTTCGGCGTGACAAAAGTGGTATCGTGAGCGCTTAATCCTGAAAGCGTCTACGCACTGTTCAGTAGTAGTCTTGATTATCGCGTGTCAGGCACCACATCTATAATCGTGAGGACGCAGACATTTAGGATTGGTTTCCTTCTTCTCATTCTCGAGATCGTGCCTTAGAGTTGTGTTGTAAGACGGACCCTCCGACGATCGCGCTTTTACCGCTTATGCCTCCGCGCAGTGCAACCTGTGCCCACGGGCAAGGCATTCGAGGGAGCCGCTAGTGAGATACGTAGGAGTACGAGGCGCAGCCCAGACTTGAGATTGTGCTTCGACGGCGAAGTTTTAGGACGCCACCGCCTCACCGAAGCTAGAGTCAGCAGCGGTCGCCGAGACAACAAGATTCGAGCCTCCACCCCACACCGAGCAGCAGGAGATAGGTTACAAAGAGATGGCCGCCATCGCCGTGACCGTGGCGCATACGAGGATAGCCGGACGCAGCAGCCAAAGAGCACCCGCGTGGTTCACCCGAGATCGGATAGCTTGAGGCTACGGACTTTCTAAGTCAGAGCCCGCCAGTTCTACGGGTCGAGGCCCGAGGATGATCCGCAGGAGTTCATCCGACGCCATGCCGATCACGAGAGTGATCAAGGCTTCGGAGACCGAGCCGGGTCTGGTTCGTGACGGCCGCGTGATACCGCAGCGATCGGTTGATTCACGGAGTCGTCCCAGGGAGAGCATGCACTTCCACCGTATGGAACGAAGTTCTCAGGCATTTCTTGCACATTTCTTACCTCCACAAAGCATGAGGGCTCGGGCCGACAGATTTTTGGTGTCGAGGCAGAGCGCGACGGCTCGGGAGTACAATGTGGAGTTCGACTCATCGCTCTGTGATGTCCCCGCTAATAGCCAAGATGGAGGATAGAGTGCACCGCCACGCCACCGGCTCGACGACTACTTAGCAGAGGCTTGTTCGGTGTAGCTCTTAGCCGACATGGACATTGCTCGCATTTAAGGCTTATGCACTGATGTGAGGAGCGGAGAGGTCGACTGAATGACCAAGATCACAGTAAGAGGCCGTAACAGCAGGTCCTTTGATAACTTTCGAGGCGGACCGCCAAAGAAGAGACTAGTTATGTACCTCCGCCAAGCAGAGTGGTCCTCCACGCCTTTCGGACCTTCGGGATATTCAGAGCAGTCGTGGCTCCTGTGTTTCAGATTTTCGAGAGTAGTGAGTGCTCGCGAACGAGGTCGCCTTTGTCTCAGGTGGCTGCCAGTGGAAAACTTCACACGGGAGAGTGTCGCACTAACTTGGGAGATTGTTATTCTGCGCCAACAGGCCATTTGGCCGCAGATCGTCCGACTGTGGTAGCATCGCAGGATAGCACAGACTACGAGATCGGGCCATGGTTCTTCACCTTCCATAGCTAGGCAGATGTTCATACACCGGCAGCTACCACAGAGGTCGCGTGGAAGTTCCCGATTTAGGTCCTTTGAACCGCCTATCTTTTCGTGTATATCCTTAACCTCTAGAGTTTTGCACGCGTGATACGATGATTGTATGTCGAGTGCTATGTATGCATAGCTTTGTGTATCAGGTTTAGAGACACGGATAGTCGAAAGAAGAAGTGGGGTCAGGAAGGTACGAACCTTAGAATATTACACATCGAGACCTGAGGTAAGGCCATTGAATAAAAGATTTTACTGTTAGTCTTTGTCAAATACTTGGTTTGCTTATAATGTATCAGGATAATTCCGTGAGTTATGTGAAATGAAAGTGGTAGCTTTCGATGTGAATTGTAAGATTGTTCCGCATCGGCGAGCAAGAGTCGGCGCCGAGGGTCGGGTTGAGCGGCGGGTCAACAGAGTCTGATATACGTGGGGTCAGTTCGGTGGTCCCGCCAGATAGTAGGGTCACGAGGGTGCTAGGTCCAAGTTTAGATGACCATCATATGAGTTCGTGGATACGTTCACCGTGCGGATCGTGAAGGACGAATGGCCTACGGAGATTGCGAGTAAGACGACCAAGTTCGGAGTGGTGACTCAGAGATTTTGAGGATCAAGTAATGACTAAAGTATGGTACGATACTGTAAGAGTTCGTGTTCGAGAAGAGTACGACAGTAAGGGAAGAAGCAGCATGTGTCGAGAGCATAAAAGAGATCATTTTGTTGTGAAGTGATATTACGGCGAGTATCCTTTAGACCAGGTGGAAGCTTTTGCGATGTTAGAGCCGATTCCTAGTAGACTTGAATTAAGTATCGAGCGTGTGTTAGTTTGGCTACGCGTGGCATCGCAACTTGTTTAAGATTACATGAACCGCATCGTTATCCGCCTGAGAAGGAACATTCGGACGAATGTTTCTACGAGGGAGAATGTTATACCCCGTATTTCCAGAGTATGTACGTGTGGGCGTATGTAGAAAAGTTTGGGCCTTAAAGATAGGCAAGATTCGAAATTTGTACACAACCCCGAAAGAGTCGTTTTTCGACTAAACGCTTTACGTAACTTCAATGGAAAATTTCGCTATGTCATTTATTATTTTTGCCGATTTTTCCGAGGGATGAAATATTTTGGACAAACGAGATGGCGACAATTGTCCACCTCAAGTGTCGGATGGTGGACGACTTTGGTCACGCGGCCATGTTTTGGCCTTGTTTCAGGGCTTATTTTGTGGCTCGATTGCGCCTTGTTTTGTGCCTTGTTTTGTGGAGTAGGGTTAGGTGCACTTGGCATGATCTTGGCCTTACACTTGCCTTGCACTTGGCTCGATCAAGGCCCTCGACTCTCCCTCTTATTGTTGTGTTCGGCCCAAAGCCTCTCCTCCCCTCGAGGCTCATGGCAGGTACCCTCCCAGTAAGTTGGCCGAGGGTACACCCCTTGCCTTGTTGTTCTCGTGATAATACCCCTTTTGGTAGAGAAATACTTCCAAATATTGTTACTATACCCAAAATACTTGCCTTATACCTTGTAGTATTCCAAAAGTTACCTCTATACGCAGAGCCCTAAATACTACCTTTTGTCCTTTTAGTCTCAAACCGAAACCCTAAGGAAAATCTTCATAGCGAATTGAAGTATTAAGTGAAGTTGCGTAGAACTTCTAAGGGTTGTTTGAGCGGGTCGAGCGCCGCAATCGAGCTAAACGCTGCCAGTGATCTACATTTAAACTGATAATTTTGGGCTTATCGAGGTAAATACGCTGACCTTCTTTTTGTACTAGAATACATACCGCCAAGTATAAGAATTATATAAGTTATATACCGTGAAGGTATATAAGAAGGGAACCGAATCAGATTTACATAGGACCAGATTTACAGACTTGTGTAGTTCATGGGTGAAGTCACGCCCAATTTTCCGTAGAATTATTTTTACGTATAGTCTAGTCGCTGATAGACTTGTATAACCATTATAGGTCAAGCATCGCGAGTAGCGTATTCTACTCAAGAAGTGAAAAAGGCTAGCAGTGATTACAAGATTTTGGAGCTATTTGCTAATAGTCGATAAATCGTCGCGAGGTATGTGATTCTTCCTATACTCTCGAGCATGATATTTTAAAGGAGTATATATAGTACGGAGACGACGTGTGGCAAATGTCTTTTGACTTAAGCCCAATAATAAGAACTGGAAGCATTTTACAAGAATATATAATAGTACTAGAGACGCGTGTTAACTGAATGTAGTGTTACGGCAATGTCTTTTGACTTAAGCCTCAATAATAAGAACTTTGAAGTATTTCAAAAGAATTAAGAACCGTTTTTTGAAAGAAGAGTAATACTTGGTTTTGAAAGTCTAAGAGTTATACTGGCTTTATGGGAAGTTAGGTATAACAAATTAAGGATAAAAGAACGGTTATTGAATTTAGAAGTTAAGAGACTTAATCTTAAAAGATAAGAGACTTGACTTAATTGAATTGATGTGAAAGTTGTTAAGAAGTGTGAAACCTCATTCGCAGTAATGAGTACTTGGTTTTTAAAGAATAATGTTTTACTGATTTCGGAAATGAGAATAAGTAATGAACTGGATTTTCTAAAAGAGACTTGAGGAAGTTAAAGAGTTTTTGGTTTAAAAGAAAGGCATCGTTTTGTCTTAAAATTGGTTTAAAATATAAAGTGTTATAACAGCTTTATGGGAAGTTAGTTATAACGACTTTATGAAAACGAAAGAATGGTTTTATCATTGGTTTTAAAATGGTAACTTGATTTTGGGAAAAGAAAAGTAACTTGAGTTTAATAGTATAAGTAACTTGTTTTCAAATATCGAACTTTTCTTGATGGAAAAGTATGTGGCTTGGTTTTAAAAGGTAGGAGTACCTTGATCTTAAAAGAGTTAGTTACTTGGGTTTTAAAAAGTATACTTGAAATTGTTTTAAAAGTGTAAGCCACTTGGTTTAAAAAGTGTAAAGTACTTGATTTAAACTGAACATGTTTGGTACTACGGATGATAGTATCGAGTTGTTTTTACGTAAAAAGAGATCTTTTTGAAAGGAATTTAACATACGTAGTACTTTAGAGTTAAAACCCGGACTTTGACATAAAATGAAAGTACCTTGAGTCATGTATAACTTACCTATGCTTGTTGTTGTGAAACTTGCCTATGTTCGCGCATGATAGCCTTGCTGCAAGCATTGTATTTCTATACCACCGCCTCTCAATGGAGGGCCGATCGATTTGTTATGATATTACTGGACGCATCGGCGCGGACGGAGAATTCCACGCACGCCCCGCTGATAGTGTTATTCCACGGACTAGCTCTCCATGAGGTTTCATCGCTCGCCTCGTACCGTGGTTTGCCAGATTGCCCCGCCTCGCGGCCGACCCGCCTCGTACCGTAGTTAGCCCTCGCACTTGCCCCGCTCAGTAGTGATGAAGTCTCGTGATACGGCCTGTACCGGTAGTTAGCTCAGATTGCCCCGCCAACTACGCGGCGCCTTGGTATCCGTAGTCGGCCAGACTTCGCCTGCGGTCGCCTTCGTGGTTCGTTGTATAGTATCGTTAGTACGCATTGGTGTTCATGCGTACCCGTGGTGTTATTATATCATAGATCGCCGGCAGCCAGGAAGGTATTCCACGCATGATTGATGTCGCGCGTGAGACCCATAGTTATATTTCCGAGTGACGACTCGTGGCGTGAGTCCGACTTACATGATCGTTATTTATCAGGAATCGTAGTTTGTTATCATACATGTCTCCCGCTTATATAGACCGCTATGATTTCATTTACGCTTTCACATACTGTACTGCTGTATCGACTCTCCTTCGGGCCGCGCTCATGCCACGTAGAGGTATATCTTGTCGATCCTCGCCTAGATCACAAGCCATTGGGAAGCTCCGCTTCTCCGAGGCTTATCTTTGGTATGTTACCCCGAGTGGTAGGTTCTTGTACATTCAGGTATGACGGGCCCCGTCCCCGTCATGTTGTATAAAACTCTAGAGGTCTGTAGTACTGCTCAAGGTGGTTTGTAAAAGGATTAAACTGCTCGTTTGAAAGATTTGTATATATATATTTTATCGAAGGTAACCGCTTGGTTGACCTGCTTTATGATCTTATATCTTTTTCATGTTTATGTTTTTATATTCCGCTGATTTTCTCGATGTCAGATCACTAGGGTGCCCGGTAAGGCACCAACACGCCCGGTTCGGGCGTGACCACATACCTTTTCGCTAAATCCATAAGCTGCCGAATACGCCGACGTAGTAGTTGTCAACCTATAATGGTCACAACAAGACTATCAACTTCTAGTCTCTAACGAATAATACCAAGTATACGGCCTCTAATTCTACGGAAAATCGGGCAGACTTCCTTTGTTTCTACTCACTTTGCCACCTTTTCAAGGCCGAATACAATAACCAACACGCCACATTTAAGGCTCAAAACAACAACCAAACAGTGGGATTACACGCCTTACAATACGTAAAATTCCGCCCACAATTAATAATGGGTAGTTCCATATTCAAGCCATTCTCGCCAACAACAACCAACAATTCAAAGTCTTTTCCAATCCTTTTCCAATTCCAAGTTCTAAGGTCTAACATGTTATATAGTCATAAACAACTTCAACAACTACAATTTCCTTCTTTATACAACACGCGACGACTTAAACTAATAATCGACTTGAATTGTAATCTTAAGGCTAAACATGCTAGTTTTCAATTAGGGTTCCAATAGCCAATATACTTATCAACTTCATACAATATACCTCATTCTGCTAATATCCATAACTACAACAATAAGTAAACTTTAATTGCTAAAACGACAAAATTTATACCTTTCCAAGCCCTTAAAATTTCCAAGATTCAAAGTCGCGCTTTAGCAATTCTTAGCTCTTTCCTTATGTTCCAATCCGCCCAAGCACTCCTTAGAAGCCTATGAAGAACCCATCTTCAAGTTCCAACTCCAAAGTTGAAGAACTCCTTAAGTTTCCGCCATGACTAATACGAAAACGCTGCTTTTTCAAATCTTTCTATTGAGATATCCTTACAATACCCTTAGGGACCTTGGGTTTAAGTCTTGTGAATAATGGATCAAAACTACAAATTTTTCTTGTGCAAAAGACCTCAAACCCGAGAGCTTATCTTGTGAAGAACAAAGTGTTGTGATTTTTCTAAGTGTTGAAGACTAGTCTTGCACTAGTAGTATGCTTATATAACACATTGGAGGGCTTAGATTAATACACTCGCGGGCTGGGACGAAGAGAAATTAATGCAAAGCTGGACAAGTCGATTGTCAACATGTCACGACCCGACCCCGGGCCCGTGACTGGTGCCTTACCCTTGGCACCCTAGTGATACAACATCAGATAAAATCAGCGGAAATAAAAACTTACACATGAAACAAGATATACAATAAGAAAATAGGCTAACCAAAACGGTCACCTTTCTGCATATATATATATAAAACTTGAACAGTTACATCCCTTACAAACCCTGCCCACAACAGTACTACAGACCTCTAAGAATGTTATAACAACAACGACGGGATAGGGCCCCGCCATATCCCTGAATGTAAGTACCTACAACGACAGGGGACTATACCAAAGATAAGCCTCCGGAGAAACGGAGCTTCCCAAAACGTGAATCGTGATCCTATGAGCGAGATCAACAATCGCGTGTACTTACCGCGTGATAAACTCACTTCAAGGAGGTCACATAACAGTACCAAGTATGTGAAATCAGTAGCATCAAATAAAATCATAACATTTTAAAACCAATTACAAATACGCATTTAACAACCAATTTAATCGCATATAGTGCCACAAAGATAAACAAGAGCAAAATAGATATAACGAATCGTCTTTTCTAGGCCGCTAATGATCGGGCAAGGCCAATCGCCCATAGTATCATTACGCGAGCCTAACTCGAACTCCCGCACCGCATAGACCACCTAGGTCCGCATGAGGTATTCCTCGTGACGGTAGCTAACCCTCAGATCAACTCGACTCCCGCACCGCATAGTCACATGCATCGCATGAGGTATTCCTCGCATCAGAATAACACACCCGAGTGATCATCCCGAACTCCCGCAGCCCGCATAGGTCACATGCACCGCACGAGGTATTCTCGATCGGGGCGCAACCCTGATAACAAGTCGGGGTAAGTGATATAATACCAAAGATAATCGCTATCGTTAAACAACATAAGCACAACAAGAAAACCCCTTACACAAACGCCACAAGACACTAACACACGAAGGCCATAACATGTTTACTTATCAAACCAACAAGAAAGTATTACAAGGCTATCACCAGCCAACATAGTCAAGTTACGCACACAAAAGTAACCCGCTACCAGTAGTATCAAAATATAGTCATAAACTTTTAAGTACACCAAAAAAATTTCCATACCTTCATTTTAAACCAAGCTGAAGACAAAAGCATGCCTTCCTTTTAAACCATTTTAAGACAAACCATGCCTTCCTTTAAAACCAAAACACTTTTTTCCTTTTAAAGTCAAGAGCAATATACTTTTTAAACCAAGTGTCTTACTTTTTAAAAACAAGTAACCTATACCTTTAAATCAAGTTACTTCTCCTTTCCAAATCAAGTTGTTTATAAGTCAAGTCTCTTTACTTTCAAAAATCAGTCTCTTAATCTTTAAATCATACCTTTTAAGGAAACCAACCTCCAATTTTTAAAATGTCAAGTTATTATTTTAAATCCAATGATAAAACCATTCTTTTGTTTTCATAAAGTCGTTATAAATAACTTCCCATAAAGCTATTATAACACTTTATGTTTTAAACCAACCAAGGACAAATATTCTCATTTTCGAAATCAAGATAACTTTATTCTTTAAAAGACCACACACCCATTACTCATGAGTGAGGTTTTACAACTTTTTAACATAATTTAAGTCCTTAATATTTCATAACAAGTCACTTAACTTTGGAATCAAGTCAAGGACACCAAAAGGAAAATCAAATTCCTTTAAACACACGCCAAGGCTTCACCGTGACTATATATATTTCACAATAATCATGCTAGAAAGGATAGGAAGAGGTTCACATACCTCGCGACGATTATCGACAATTAGCAAAACGCTCCAAAGTACTATAACCTTGCTAGCCTTTTCCACCCTTCAAGTAGAGTACGCTACTCGTAGAACTTCAACCTATAAAGGTCACAAAACGTCTATCAACCTCTAGATCTCTTCGTAGAATATTTCTAATTACAAGGTTCCAAATTCTACGGAAAATTCGGCAAGACTCTCCCAGAACTACATAAATCTCTCTCCTATCAAGGCCCGCCATCGAGCCAACAACCTCCGGATTATACGCCTAACCTGACGTGTACAATTCTCGCCTCACAATAATACTACAAGTTCATCAGAATACAATCATGTAAATACAGCTCAATTCTTTTTAGTCATCCTTCCAATATATCTTCTACTCAAATATTAACTACTACAACATGTAATTTCTAATTACACAGTGATAAAGATCATTACCTCGATAAGCCCAAAATTATCCAAGATTATGTCGATCCTACGCAACGCTTAGCTCCACTTCCTTACGCTCCAACCCGCCCCAAGAAACCCTTAGAAGTTTCTAACAACTTTCTTAAACACTTCAACCAACTATGAAGATTTTCCTGGTTTCATTTTGCGACTAAAGTGGATAAAGTCAGATTTCCGGCTTTTAGTAAGAGGCAACTCGGAATACTACAAGGGATTTTTGGCTAAGGTACTTGGAATAATAACAACACTTGAAGAATTTCTACACAAGGGGGGGTGTGTTGACGAGAACTCACTAAGGGAATAAGAATTTTTGCCTTGGAATTTCTAAGCTGATTTAATAAAGTCTTGAAAACAAGTGGGCTATTTATAAAAATCGTGGTCAAGATCTAGGCAAGTGTAGGTGGGGACACGTGGTGTGGATTCTACCAACCACATGTCCACCACAAATCGGGACAAGTGGCCAGCCACTTGTCCACCAAAAACGCCCACGCCACGCCCTCTAGCCATTCGCTAACACGCCACAGGTGACACGGTCATTGCCCAAAATATTTCATCTTAAAAATATCCAGAATGCCAAAATCCGAAAATAAAGCTTCACAAAACCGTAATGCTTCCCACGCGATCAATTCCTAAATAAACTTCCATAATTCTCAAGTATTTTAAAAGCCAAATTAGCGGGAATCCACCATTAATTTTTTCCTTCACAAAATGAAACTTTTCCGCCGAAAATTACATCTTTCTTCCTTTCATGCAGATTTCAGATTAGCGTTCTCAGATATATACCGAACCACGGGTGTAACACAACCGTTATACCCCGTAGTTCCGTGGTATGTATGCGAGACGCACGCATTTGAGAATACGCACGTAAAGATTGGAAAGCGAAGAAAGAGGCGATTTTTTCCACTAAAAGTTTCCGCTTTTGTGAAGGAAAAGGTTCGCTTTTGGGAATTGATTCCCGTGATTTGGTATTCTGACTTCCCGAATATTAGAGAATTATGGAATTTTATTTTCGAAATGGTCACTGGGCCCACGAGAAATTTACTAAGCCATGGGGCCCGCTGATTTTGAGATTTTGGCCGCTGGATATTTTCAAGACTAAATATTTTGATTTAATCGGGGCGACACGTGTCACCCCACGTGGCACCTTTGGGCCGAAATATGTTTGTGCACAACACCCTGCTAGAGTCGCCGACTAAACGCCACAAATGTAGGGAATTTCCGCCATGTCATTAAGTATTTTTATGGATTTTTCCGAGAGACTAACATTTTGGACCAACGAGGGTGACATGTGTCACCCTCACATTGGAAGCAAGTGGGCACAAACGGACGATCAAGCGCTTGGGAGATATTTTGGCAGATATTTTGCGTGCAAGTCACAGTACACACGGGTGAATCTGCCCTACACTTGCCTAACACTTGGCTAGATCTTCGCCATTGGTTGGCCTTGGCTTCAGGCTATAAATACCCTCCCTTGGAAGACTAATTCATTCACAAATTGCCTAAGTCTTGAAAGCTTCTTCCTTCCCTTAGTGTGGTGTCTTGGCCGAGAGCCCTCCTCCCCTCGTCGAGAGTCTCCCAGCTGGGCAGGCCGAGGGCAGACACCCCCTCTCGAGGTGTAGCCGTGGGTACCCCAGCCTAGTTGCTTCGTGATAATACCCTTCGTGGTATAGAAATACTTCCAAGTATCGTTATAATGCCCAAATTACCTTAGCCCTATACCTTGTTGTATTCTAAGGTTATACCTATACTAAAAGCCTGTAAATACTATTATACTTCCCTACTACAAAACCGTAACTCCTAGGAAAATCTCCATACCGTGGAGTATCAGGTGTGTTGGTTAGAACTTCTAAGGTGGTTTAGAGCGGGTCGGAGCGCTGAGTCGAGCTAAACGATTGCCCAGATCGACTTTATACTTGGATAATTATGGGCTTATCGAGGTAATTATCTTCCCCTATCAGAATTGGATATTACATGTCAGAGAGTATATAGTCAAGTATACTATATATATATAATCAACATACTGTGGCAATGTCTCGACTTAAGCTCGAAGAATCGAATCAGAATTACATAGATCAGACATACAGAGACTCAGTAGTAGTACCGCGGAGTAGAATTGCACTGCTAGGTTAGACGTATAAACCCCTCGTCAAGCCAGCCTACCGATAGAGGAGATTTACGCCGCCATGAGGTGTCGTAATTTTCGTAGAAGTTCTACGACGAGACCTAAATGTTAATAAGTCACCAGGCCTTATAGCGACGTATCACGCAGTGGCGCGACCTACGTGGCTTAAGGAGTCGACGGCTTGAGGTACTCTGAGCATTTTGCTATTAGTCGATAATCGTCGCGAGGTATGCGAACCTCTTCCTATCTCTCTAGCATGATATGTGGAACTATGAGTACGGTGAGACGCATACGTGCTAAATGTATTCGATGGTTTAAAACATGTGTTATAACCGCTTTATGGAAGTTGGTTATAATGTTTTATGTAGATAAGAAAACACTTTGTGGTCTTTAAAAGGTAAATGATTTGTTTATAAATCGCTTGATGTATGATTATAAAGAATTTGAAGTATTTCAAAAGATTTCAAATCGCTTTTGAAAGAGAAGTAATACTTGGTTTTGAGAACTTAAGAGTTATACTAGCTTTACGGAAGTTAGTATAACGCTTAAGAACGCTTTAACGATTTTGGAAATCGATGACGGTATCGACAAACCATCGCAGCTTAATTAAAAGGAAATGTTTTGAACAATTAAGTATTATTAAAACCAAGAGAAACTTCCATCCGCATGTAAGCTAAGACGACAAAATGATATTTCCTGCATCACGGTCGTAATAAAGATTGTTATAAACAAGAATATCCTACTCACATATAAGGCTTATGTTTCGATTGTTTAAAAGAGAATTATATTCTTAAATGAATAAGACTATGAATCATAAAACCTTTCTAAAATAAGAAACGAACATTTGAAATTAGCAAACTCGACGCTTGGAAAATAATGTTACTTGATTTTACAAAGGTAAGAGTTTTGGTTTTCTAAAAGGATACTACTCTATTTTATACTACGTATCAGGTGACTTATGTAAAGAAACAGATCTTTTTTAAGATTTTAACGTGTGAAGTACTTTGGGGATGATAACCAACTTGTTAGTAGAAAGTACCAGGTGAATAACTTGATCAGATTGGTTGTGATAGCCTTGTAATACTTTCTTGTTGCTTTGATAAGTAAAAGTGTTAGGATGCTACGGTGTTAGATTCGTGATGTTTGTGCGGGTTTCGATTGCGCTTATTAACTATCACCGTTATGATAGTATTGCGGCATTCATCTCGAGACGATTCCGGGTTGTCGCCTCCGACGCGGGTAGACTCAAAGTGTCCGGGACCATGATTCGAGAATACCTCACGCGGTCCCGGGGCCTGCGCGAGCTACGAGAGTTCCGTGTTAGTGTACGCCCTTACGGGTACGCGGTCTCGCGCTACGCGATCGCGGGTCCGTGACGACGCCGGAGAGCTACCGACGCGGGAATACCTCACGCGGCCGATGAGATTGGCCTACGCGGAGTCGCGGAAGTTCCCAGGACTAGACGCGCACATTAGATATCGCGCAAGGCCACTTTGATCACGTGGCGTCAGACAGATCTTATGATACGCTTTATGACCTTGTTGCACGCTGAGCGTTAGTAGCTCGGCTATGCCTTCGCATTTACTCCCGCATGCTTATTAGGACACGTGGGACTCGTGTTCATGTATTCGTGTCAGATATCATAACCGCCAGCGATGAAGGTATTCCACGCACGATTGATGCGCGGGCGTGAGACCCATTGTTAAATCGAGTGACGACTGGCGGTGCGAGTCCCCGACTGACATGATCGCTATTTATGGCGAATCAGAGTTTGGTTATCATACATGTCTCCCGCTTTGTATAGACTACTATGATTTCATTTACGTGATTTATTTTAGTTTCACATACTCTGCACTTGCCAGATCGACTTTCGGCCGCGCTCATGCCGCAGTCGAGGTACATCGCCGCTGATCCTAGCTCGTGGTCACAACTCGCTTGGGAAGCCCGCTTCTCCGAGGCTTATCAACGTATAGTCCCCGTCAGAAAGTGTTTACATTCGTGGTTCATGGGCCCCGTCCCGCCATCGCGGGTCGTATCATTCTGTGAGGTCCGTAGTAATCGCAGGGGCGTGGTTGGTAAAAAGCGATTGTCGCTCATTTGTAAAAGAGTTGATGGTTAAATATATGCCGAAAGGCAAGTTTTCACAGATTATTGTTTTATATTTCTGTTATCTCATGTTGTTGTTTTACGTTCCGACATTACTGATGTCAGGTCACTAGGTGCCCGGTAGGCATCACCACGACCCGCCGGTCGCGACAAAAGTGGTATCGAGCGCTTAATCCTCTGAAAGTGTCTGCATCAGATCCAGCAGTTCGATTATCGCGCGTGCGCACCACACCAATAATCGTGAGGCTATAGGATATTTAGATCGGGTTCTATTCTTCTCACTCGAGATCGTGCCTTAGAGCCGGTTGTAAGTCGACCCTCCGACGAAATTCTTTCCTTATCGCTATGCTCCGCTGCAGGCAACCCGAGCCCGTGAGGCAAGGCACTGCAGGACTCGCGAAAGCGTAGTTTACATGGCGAGGCACAGCCCAATCATTACCTAGTAGTGCTTCATTCGGGATTTCGCGACGCCACTAGCCCCGCAGAGTTTAGCATGACGGCGCCTCATCCTGGCCCACGATATTTGAACCTTCGCCCCACGCATCGAACCGAGAATATAGATTGCAAGAGACAACCTTGTTACTAGCTACGGATTTGGCTACCAGAGAGTATACCGATGTATCGCAAGTCTTGACTACCCAAGCAGGCGTTGTGCAAGAGTAGTCCTTCGCTTAGGCTCGAGCATGGCTCGTACGCCATGCGCAGCAGTCGAGAAACGTAGAGATCGACGTTAACCGGGCGACAGTAAGAGGTCGAAAGCAAAGCGTCCTTCGGTAACTTTCTGGCGCGAGTATACCTTAAGTGCTATGTTCGATAGCAAAGTGTTAGCTGTGATTAGAATCACGGTGGGTTAACCGAGTAAGATTTTGGGGATGTAGGCGCGAGCCTCAGAGTGTTATACGAAAGACCTTAGAGGTAAGTGCCATCTCGAGAAAGGTGTAGGTTATGTTTGACCCTTATAGAGTGCATAGTGCACGCGAGCTATGTTCGTGGGATAAGTCCCTATGTAGTATGAAATGAAAGAGGTAGTCGAGCTAAGAAGACCGCTAGGTTTTCGTAACGTGTTAGTAAGATCGTTCCCACGAGATGGTATTTCGCGCTTTGCCGCCTGGGTTGAGGCTACGCATGGGTCAACCCGCTGTAGGTTCAGCGGTGGGGTCAGTTTGTGGTGGTCCTCTTGTGTTAGGGCCATGAGGGTGTTAGGCCCATGTTTAGTTAGCCGCGGCAAGTTCGTGGACGCTCGACCGCTGGTCGGGCCGACGGGCAGCCATCGTGTTCTTCTGGCCGTGGTCGCTCTCTAAGTTGTCGATGTTATTCAAAAGCGTTGCGAGGTTGCACGGGTGCCTACCTTCACCTTATGACGACACCGGAGCCCGTGGTACCGCTGCTTCTCTTCTCGAGTTTGTACTGTGCAGGCTAGAACTCGCGAGTCTC
The DNA here is from genome assembly GCA_029844215.1 of Przewalskia tangutica. Lineage (NCBI taxonomy): Eukaryota > Viridiplantae > Streptophyta > Magnoliopsida > Solanales > Solanaceae > Przewalskia > Przewalskia tangutica. The sequence continues at coordinate 27,426,900 of CM056720.1, read as the reverse complement.
CAGACGCATTCGCCTCGCCGTTGTTTTGATTTCGTGGTAGCCGCGAGGATCGCTGTTCCTGGCAGGGAGTGTTTAAGCTACCATTTCGTTGTTCGGATGTCGCCTTGTGACGCCTTGTAGGGCAGAAATGCAAGTCACGGCCGATTGGTTCGATGTCGCGTGGTTCAGATAGTCGTTCGTGCTTGTTCCACAGATCGTGATGGTGGTGTTTGTCTAGAAGAAGTTCGCGCTCGCAGGAATCGTATGATAATCTACGACGACGCCAGAGTTCAAAGCCGACGGTCGGCCTTCTTGAAAGTACCACCGGACAGGTGTGACGAGTTGTGGAAACAGTATGAACTTAGCCCGAGTCACTTGGGCCTCGTGAGTTCATGCAAGAATAGGCCAGGCCTATATGTTAGCATTTGCCGTCCGACTTTGAAGGACGTCCTTTTCGTATTGTTATGTTCGAAAGCATCAAGATCCATCCGCACGTTCCCGCTAATGATGACCACGTTAGAGATAGTAACCCCAGTTTTGGAAACCGCCGATCGTAACGTGGTAAGAGTCCGAGCAGGTACGACCTTCGTGATCGCAGCAGCCCGGCACTATTTGTTGGGTCGCCGAGCAAGGCTCGCGACAAAGTTGACAAAAGTAGTATTATTTGTGGTGATGTTAGAGGTGTTTCTCGTGGACTTGGATGTAAGTATTTTACGCAGGTATTTCGCGGCCACCGTGCAGGATTGTTTCGTAAGTATAAGAGTGAAGACTATACCGCCACGCGTTCGCTTTGAGATTTAGAAGGAACATTCGACGAATGTTTCTGGGGGAAGAATGTTATACCCCGTAGTTCCGTGGTATGTATGCGAGGACGCACGCACGAATACATGTAAAGATCGGAAATGAAGAAAGAGGCGATTTTTTCCACTAAAAGTTTCCGGTTTAGAAGGAAAAAGGTTCGCTTGGGAATTGATTCCCAGATTTGGTATTCTGACTTCCGAATATTAGAGAATTATGGAATTTTATTTTCGAAATGGTCACTGGGCCCACGAGAAATTTACGCTTTGTGGGCCCGCTTGATTTTGAGATTTTGGCCGCTGGATATTTTCTAAGACGAAATATTTTGATTTAATCGGGGCGACACGTGTCACCCCACGTGGCACCTTCACGTAAATATGTTTGGCACAACACCCTGCTAGAGTCGCTTTCGACTAAACGCTTTCACACTTTCGTAGGGGAATTTCCGCCATGTCATTAAGTATTTTTATGGATTTTTCCGAGAGACTAACATTTTGGACCAACTGGAGGCGATACGTGTCACCTCACATCGAAGCAAGCGGGCGCACAAACGGACGCATCGGGAAGCGCTTGGGGAGATATTTTTGCAGATATTTTGTGCAAGTCAAGCTAGGTACACATGGGTGAATCTTGGCCCTACACTTGCCTAACACTTGGCTAGATTCGCCATTGGTTGGCCTTGGCTTGGCTATAAATACCTCCCTTGGAAGACTAATTCATTCACAAATTGCCTAAGTCTCAAAGCTTCTTCCTTCCCAGCGTATGTCTCGCCGAGAGCCCTCCCTCCCCTCGTCGAGTCTCCCTGGGTAGGCCGCAGGGGCAGACACCCCCTCGAGGTGCAGCCGGGTACCCCAGCCTAGTTGCCAGATAATACCCCTCAGTGGTATAGAAATACTCTCCAAGTATTGTTATAATGCCCAAATTACCTTAGCCCTATACCTTGTTGTATTCTAAGGTTATACCTATACTAAAAGCCCGTAAATACTATTATACTTCCCACAACTACAAAACCGTGAACCCTAGAAAATTTCCATAGTCCGGGAGTATTGTGGTTGGTTAGAACTTGGCGGTGGTTTAGAGCCGGGTCGAGCGCTGAGTCGAGCTAAACGATTGCCCAGATCGACTTTATACTTGGATAATTACGGGCTTATCGAGGTAATTATCTTGTCCCCTATTGTAATCGGATATTACATGTCAGAGAGTATATAGTCAAGTATACTATATATATATAATCAACATAGCTTCAGGCAATGTCTCGACTTAAGCTCGAAGAATCGAATCAGAATTACATAGATCAGACACAAAGAGACTTGTGTAGTAGCACCGCGAGTAGAATTGTACCGCTAGGTTAGATGTATAAACCCCGGTTGGCTTGCAGCCTACCGATAGAGAGGAGATTTACGCCGTCATGTGTGAGGTGCCGAATTTTCTCAGAAGTTCTACGATGAGACCTAAATGTTAATAAGCGCTGTGGCCTTATAGTGACGTATCACGGTGGCGATCACGTGGCTTACGAGTAGCCACGGCTCGAGGTACTGAGCATTTTGCTATTAGTCGATAATCGCCGCGAGGTATGCGAACCTCTTCCTATCTCTAGCATGATATGTGTGAACTATGTAGACGCAGAGACGCATACGTGCTAAATGTATTCGATGGTTTAAAACATAAAGTGTTATAACCGCTTTATGGGAAGTTGGTTATAAAATTTTACGTAGATAAGAAAACACTTTGCGGTCTTTAAAAGGTAAATGATTTGTTTATAACTGGCTTGATGTGATTATAAAGAATCTTGAAGTATTTCAAAAGATTTCAAATCGCTTTGAAAGAGAAGTAATACTTGGTTGAGAACTTAAGAGTTATACTAGCTTTACGGTTAGGTATAACGGCTTAAGAACGCTTATCGATTTTGGAAATCGACGTGTATCGACAAACCATCGCAGCTGCTACATTAAAAGGAAATGTTTTGAACAATTAAGTATTATTAAAACCAAGAGAAACTTCCATCCGCATAAGCTAAGACAGACAAAATGATATTTCCAGATCACGGTCAGAATAAAGATTGTTATAAACAAGAATATCCTACTCACATATAAGGCTTATGTTTCTCGATTGTTTAAAAGAGAATTATATTCTTAAATGAATAAGACTATGAATCATAAACCTTTCTAAAATAAGAAACGTGAACATTTGAAATTAGGCAAACTTGACGCTTGGAAAATAATGTTGTTACTTGATTTTACAAAGGTAAGAGTTTTGGTTTTCTTAAAAGGACACTACCTATTTTATACTACGTATCAGCGTGACTTATGAAAGAAAATGATCTTTTTTAAGATTTTAATGCATAAGTACTTTGGGATAGATACCCAACTTGTTAGTAGAAGTACCTCGTGGAATAACTTGATCAGATTGGCTCGTGATAGCCTTGTAATACTTTCTTGTTGCTTTGATAAGCAAAAGTGTTAGGACGCTACGGTGTTAGTATTCGTGATGTTTGTGTAAGCGGGTTTCGATTGTGCTTATTAACTATCGGGCCGCATGATAGTATTGTGGCATTCATCTCGAGATGATTCCGGTTGTCGCCTCCGACGCGGGTAGACTCAGCGTTCGGGACCATGATTCGAGAATACCTCACGCTGGTCCCGGGGCCTACGCGAGCTACGAGTTCCGTGTTAGCGACGCCCTTACGGGCACGCGTCCTCGCGCTGGCGCGATCGCGTCCGTGACGACGCCGGGAGTAGCTACCGACGCGGAATACCACGCGGCCGACGAGATTGGCCTACGCGAGTCGCGAGTTCCAGACTAGACGCGCGACATTAGATATCGCGCAAGCTGGCCGCTTTGATCATGTGGCGTTCAGACAGATCTTATGATACGCTTATGACCTTGTTGGTACGGTGAGTGTTAGTAGTCGCTATGCCTTCGCATTTACCTCGCACGCTTTATTAGACACGTGGACCCGTGTTCATGTATTCTCGTGCTTGTATATCATAACCGCCGCAGCGAAAGGTATTCCACGCACGATTGATGCTGGGCGTGAGACCCATTGTTAAATCGAGTGACGACTGAGGTGCGAGTCCCGACTGACATACGATCGCTATTTACGCGAATCAGTAGTTTGTTATCATACATGTCTCCCGCTTTGTATAGACTACTATGATTTCATTTACGATTTATTTTAGTTTCACATACTGCACTGGTCAGATCGACCTCCTTCGGGCCGCGTCATGCCGCAGTCGAGGTACATCGCGCCGATCCTAGCTCGTGGTCACGCTCATTGGGAAGCCCGCTTTCTCCGAGGCTTATCACTGTATAGTCCCCGTCAGTAAGTGTTTACATTCGTGGTTTAAGGGCCCCGCCCCGCCATCGGGTCGATCATTCTGTGAGGTCCGTAGTATCGGCAAGTGGCTGGTAAAAAGGATTGCCGCTCATTTGTAAAAGAGTTGATGGTTATATATATGCCAAAGGCAAGTTTTCACGCATTATTGTTTTATATTTCGTTATCTCACGTTGTTTTATGTTCCTGATTACTGACAAACAGGTCACTGTGGTGCCTGGTAAGGCACACCACGCCCGCCTGGTCGTGACAACAACAATCTCAAGTTTGAAGACTTGATCTTCCGTAAATGACCATTTTACCCTTACATGAAACGTCCAAGACCATATGTGGGGGTGCCACGTGTCGCCCTCTCATTCGTCCATAAAAATTCCGTAACCCTCGTGGGTCCCACAAAACGTAAAATTTCTGTGGGCCCCACGTGACCAAATCCAGAAATAAATTCCATAACGTTAATTAGTTCCATACTTCTTCAAATAATACATTTTGAGAATCCAATTCTCATCAACGAACATTTTTCCTTTCCGACGTCTAAGATTTTCCGCTCTGAAAAACAATTCTTCCTTTCGCACTAATTTCCAAGTCTTGATTCCTTACGCATTCTCTTATACATGTCCTGACTTACGGTGTAATAACAGCGAGTCTCAAGACAAAGATTTCATCCTCGATCGACGGCAGCGTGCAGCTACTATCCGCATACACTGGTGATACGCCGCGAGCTCGCGTGATTGATTTCGGGTAGCCGGGAGGATCATTTGCCTCAGGAGTTTGCTTATAACAACAACTACCATTCCAAAGATACGACGGCGCCATACGAGGCTTTATATGGGCGGAAATGTAGATCGCCGATCGGTCGTTCGATACGGGCGCGTGCGCTAGTTGGCCCGCATTTGTTCACAGGCCGTGGATAAGCGGCTTATCCAGAGACCGTTAACAGATCGTAGCCGCAGGTCATACGCGATAATCGACGCCTGCATTTGGAGTTTCGCAGACGATTGGGTCTTCGCGCGCCACCCATGGCGGCGGTGGATGAGATTCGAAAGAAGCGGGAAACTCACCAAGGTACATCGGCCCTACCAGATCGTCCTCGAGTAGGCAAGGTTGTCACGAGTCGATCCGCCATCGAGTTAGAGGCGCGACATCCGCCTTCCATGTTTCTATGCCGCGGAAGGTACCGGAGATCCAGCAGAGTTTTCTCGCTAGCGAGGTCCAGTGACAGGGTTATCGTGGATGAGAGAGTCCCATAGCGACTCGATCGCCAGTCGCGATCGCGACTGCGACGTGGCTTCCATCAAAGTCTCGCGAGGAACGATAACCTAGGAGATGACTCAGCGAACGAGACACGTTGAAGAAAGATCCTCACTTATTCCTTACACCTTCGTAATTCATTTTCCTTACTTGTCAAGTTTTAATCAAGTATTTATTTTGCTTAAATGTTATTATGTGGTCGCGTGGCATTATTGGTACGTCGGGTTGTAAAGCGAAACTATGTCGCTAATTATAAGTTTGACCAAAGAACATTCGGGGACTAATGTTTCTAAAGGGAAGAATGTTACACCTCGTGATTTACATGACATGTATTAAGAACGCACGTAAGAACTCGTAAACGTTAAGATTGTAGACTTGTAAAAAATTATCTAATTACGGAATTGCCTGAAAACATAATATCAGGATTTAACGAGGCTTACACGGTCACCCCTTATGTTGTCTTGGACGAAATGTAGCACAAGGGTCATTTGACCCTTGTTAGGAAGACAAGTCTTGCAACTCAAGAGCTGAGAAAATTGACTTGGTCAATGGACCACAAGTCTTGATATTTTATAAGAACTCATCCAAGCCTCACATTTGTTCACATCTTGAATCTCCATTGAACTATATAGTAGTACTAGTAGCAAGACTAAGTTCAACACTTAGAAAAATTCAAGAATTTCAAGAACACAACTAGGTGCTCTCTGGTTTGGCTAGCTCCCAACACAAAAAAATTGCTTGTCATTCATTTAGCTTCACCCTTTAAACCAAGGTTCATGAGTGTATTGTAAGTGTATCTCAATAGAAAAATTAAAAGATAGTTTTCGTATTAGTCGCAAAGGTGAAAACCTAGTTGCTTTTCAGGTTTTGCTCGAAGATTGAAGGAAATTTGTCAGCGTTGTTCTGGGTGGTCTCAAGAATGGATCGTGTCTGTAAGAGGCTCTAAGTTGCTACGAGCCACTTCGAATCGAGTCGACTAAGAATCGCTGAGGTAATAATCTTGGCTCTTAAGTGTTACAAGATTATATATTGTTAGCCTTACACGTTTGCTAGCATTTAAGTATACGTGTTGAAGTTTTATAAGTATTACGGATCGATTGTAGCCTTAAACCGAAATGCCATATAAACCATTTGAAGTTGGATTACAAATCGTCGTTAATTTGAATCGCGATGTTACTTACTCAAGATTATAGTAGTTATAATCAATCATGACTTGACATCATGTTACGCTAACAACTCGATTGAACGGAGATTGGATAAGAATTGATGTTATAAGCATCTCGTTGCCGAATCGCCTAATAGTTGTATTAGTTTGATATCGCCATGGGCGGAATTTTACACGCCTAGTAGGCGGTAATCCCCATTGTTAATTGCATTGATCGGGCCTTAAATGCCGCGTGTTTGGTTATTGAATTCGCCTTGAAAAAGGTGGCAAAGTATGAGGAACAAAGGAGGCGTTATCCGATTTTCCGTAGAATTTAGTGACTTTACACTTATAATATTCTACGCTGAAGTAAGACGCATAGACGATATGGTCATTATAGGTTGACATAATACGCATGGGACATTGTACTTGGCAAGTGGATTGATCCAAGAGGTAAGTAGAACTTTCCTATCTTTTCAGCACGACTAGTCGCACGATATAGTACGCAGAACGCACAAGACCTTGATATCCTTTACTAGTTTTACGAATAGCTGTCGCGTGAGTTAGAGATTAACTCACTTCTTTGAAAGTATTAAGGATGTCTTAAGTTTTATTAAAGTTAAGCGGACTTCAAGAGTTTTAACGATGTGATACTTGTTTCGCTTTAAACATATAAGTCCTCGATAGGAAATTGTATTCGCTAAGGTTTACGTGAATATAACGACTTTATGGGAAGTTGGTTATATTAGCTTTATGGAAAGATAAATGACTTGATTTAATGAAAGGCAATTTGATTTTAAGGCATCAATTGCCTAAGGTTTTATAAGAAGAAAACGAGTCACTTGATTTAGAAACCTAACTTTATTTCTAAAGGTATCGTGACTTGTCTTGAAAAGTAATTTGACTTGATACTACTGCTAATAGTATTCGAAGTTTTATATGAAAAGAGTCATTTTTAAAAGAGTGGAAGCATGTAGTACTTGGGTTAAATTCTGATTTTTATAAAAGACACGCTAGTGCCTTAAGTAAACTAAAATGAGAGATATAAATAAGGCTAATGTTGTTGGGATTTCTTAACTTGCTTATTTATCAGATAATAAGTCAGAAGTGCTTATGTTATGTATGATAAGCCGTAGGGCTTATGTTATGTGATGGCCATTGAGATAGGGTAAGAGTATAAACGGCGGTAAACCCTCAAGACGTTATACCACCTTCTCCAGTAAAAGTATAAACGCAGGGTAAATCACACGACCCGATCCTGCCCGTGATCTGTCTCACCCGGCACCCTAGTGATACAACATCAGTAAATCAATGGAATATAAAACAAGACATGAAACAATATGAAGCTGAGAAATAGTTTATTCGAGAAAAGTTGCCTTTCGCATATATATATATGTTGAACAAGCTACATCCCTTTACAAACTCGCCACAACAAAGATTAATGCACTTCTAAGAATGTTATAATAACTATGACGGACAGTGCCTCGCCATACTCCCGAATGTACAAGAACATACAACTCGTGGAAACATACCAATAAGCAGATTCTCCGAGAAACGGAGCTTCCTAATACGCCGAACTGTGATCCTATGAGCGAGATCAACAACCGTGGCACTTCTACTCGCAGATGAACGCAGCCTCGGGCGAGGTCACAACAGTACCAAGTATGTGAAATCAAAATATCAGAACGTAAATCATAACAATGGGCCTAAAATAAAAAGGAGACATGTATGATAACAAAACTACAACTCACAACATAAAAGCAATATGTCAAGTCGTGACTCACGCCTCAAAGTCATCCTCACGCCCGTGGAACTCCTTCCTCACCGCAGAGTCTAGGTATAAATCGTATGATACATATAACGCGTCTACTCATCTCCTAGACTCTGCCTGATCGCATGGAATACATTATCGCCCATCTCATAGACTCGGTATAGAATCGTGTGGAATACATTCCTGCTCATCCTACGAACCCTCGTGATCATGTGAAATACATTCCTGCTCATCCCACGAACTCGGTATCGAGTGGAATACATTCCTGCTCATCCATGAACGCGTGTCGAGTGAAATACATTCCCTGCTCATCCCATGAACGCGTGTCGAGTGAATACATTTCGCTTCATCCTGAACGCCGTGTCGAGTGGAATACATTCCCGCTCATCCTGAACGCCGTGTCGAGTGAAATACATTCACGGCTCATCCCATGAACGCGTGTCGAGTGAAATACATTCCCTGCTCATCCCATGAACGCGGTGTCGAGTGAAATACATTCCGCCCATCCTATGGACGCTATAGAATCGACCATAACACTCTTTTAAGGCGCATTAAGATAATACCATGCTTTCTTTTAAATCAACTAAGGCAATATTATGCCCTCATTTTTAAACCAAAACACTTTCCTTTTAAAGTCAAGTAACAACATTCTTTTCCAAAAGTTCGCTGCCTAATTTCAAATACTCAAGTCTTTTAGTTTCAAAGATTTCATAGTTCATAGTCTTAATCAAATAACGTAATCTTTTTAAAACAATTGAATAACGTATGCCTTATGTGTGAGTAGGTTATTCTTGTTTATAACAATCTTATTAAAGCAAATGATCTAGGAAATGTAATACAATTTTGTCTTATCTTAGCTTCTACGCATGGAGGTTTCTACCGTTTTAATATAATTTAATTATTGTCAATACATTTTCCTTTATTAAAGCCATAGTGGTTCGCTCGATACTTATTCTCGCTTCAAATCAAGAAACATTATTCTTTAAAACCAAGTACTCATTACTCACGAACGAGGTTTCACACTTTTTAACAAAATTCATATCAATTCAATTAAGTCAAGTCTCTTATCTTTAAGATCAAGTCTCTTAACTTCTAAAATCAATAAACCATTCTTTTTATCCCTCTTAAGTCGTTATACCTAACTTCCCATAAAGCTAGTATAACTCTTAAGCTTTCAAAACCAAGTATTACTCTTCTTTCAAAAGCGATTCTTAATTTCTTTGAAATACTTCAAGATTCTTATTATTAAAACTCAAGTCAAAAGACATCAAGTAAAACCACGCTCGCTTAACACACGACGCCTACCGTACTATATATATATATTCTTTTAAATTATCATGCTCAAGAGGATAGAAGAATCACATACCTCGCGACGACATCGACAATTAGCAAAACGCCCAAAGTAATCGTAACTCGCTTAGCCTTTTCCACCCTTCGAGTAGAATACGCCACTGCAGCATTTCAACCTATAACTGGCCATATAAGTCTATCAACGCCTAGACTACTCAGAGAATAATTCTAGATACAAGATTCCTTATTCTATGGAAAATCACAAAGACTTCCCTACCCACAACCACACAAGTTTCATCAGAATACACCCTATGTAAGTACAGCTTCTCTCTTTATACCATCCTTATCTACGCCTTATACTCATTTCTATACTATTACAAAGATGTAATTTCCAATTACAATAAGGACAAAGATATTTACCTCGACAAGCCCAAAATTATCCAAGTTTAAAAGTCGATCCCGAGCAAGGTTTAGCTCCTATTCTCAGACGATCCAATCGCCCAAGAAACCCTTAGAAGTTCTACACAACTTCTACTTAATACTTCAACCAACTATGAAGATTTTCTGTGGTTTCATTAGTGACTAAAGGAAGTATAGTAGTATTTTCCTGCTTTTAGTATGTAGGTAACTTTGGGAATACTACAAGGTATTGGGGTCAAGGTATTTTGAATAGTAACAACACTGAGAATACTTTTCTACCATGGGGGTATTTCATGAGAACAACTAGAAGTGGGGGGTTTCGCCGAGGCCTCACAGTGGGAGTGGAGGTCGACGAGAGCTTCTAAAAGATGAGGATTTTGCCTCGAATTTCACAAGTGTGGATGAAGAATAAGTCTTGAACTTAAGGGTATTTATAGGACATTTAATGGCCAAGATCAGCAGTGGAGCGTAAGATTTGGACAAGTGTTGCGCTGGTCCCACCTTATCTATCTACCCACAAAATATCTAAAGCAAACATTGACCAAATGTTTTAGGCCACAAAATGAAAAAACGCGCCCACAATTTCCTCTGACCACTGATCGCCACTCGAGGTGACACTTGTCGCCTCTCGTTGGTCCAAAATATTTCATCTCTAAAAATCCGTGAAAATTATAAATGTCGCAACCGTAATTTCCTTCGCAAGCGTCCGAAAACTTTTCGCCTAAAAACAATTCTTTCGCTAGTTGTGCACAATTTCGTCTCTATGCCTACTTAAGGCTTGAACTTTTGTACGCACGCCCTCACGCATATACCGTGAAATACGGGGTATAACATTCTCCCTCCTTAGAAACATTCGTCCCGAATTTTCCTTCTCAAGACGGATAACGATAAAGTTCCTCTTAACTTAAACAAGTTGCCAATGCCACACATGGCCACAAAATAACATACGCGCAAATACTGAAATCCAAGTCCACGAGGAATCACCTCTATCATCGCAAAAGCTCCTACTCAAGGGCTAAAAGATATTCCCTTCGCACCTTTACTTCACAAAAGTAATGATCATTTCTATTTTCTCAGCACATGTTCACTTCTTTCCTTACTCGTCGTACTCTTCTCGAACACTTGAACTTTTCTAGTATACGCATCATACTTCACCATCACTACGCTTTCAAAATCTTTGGAGTCACTACCTCCAAACTTGGTCATCTTACTAGCCTCGACCTTCAAGGCCATTCCCGCTCTCACGATCCGATTCTCGTCGAACACGCCCACGAACTCATACAAATGGTTATCTAAACTGGGCCTAGCGCTCGTGACTCTACCACCATGACCACCTCGAACTGACCCCACCACATTATAGCCGCTGGTTGACCCGCGACGGCCCTCAACCCGACTCGCTATCGCTACAAACTCTTGTTCTCCGATCCGAACAATCTCACTAATCAAGTCACGAAACCTAGTGTTCTCCTCACCAACTACCCTCTTTCATTTCATACCACTCAGTGGACTTATCACACAAATATATCCCACGATACTATGCACCCGATAAAGGTCAAACATAAAAATAATTTTACTCAAGACGGCCTCGCATCTAAGGTCTCTACGTGATAATATTCTAAGGCTCACAATTTACTCGCCCCCAATCTTACCCTTCTAACTAACCATGTTTTCTAAACACAATTTTAACATAATGCTATCTCGAACATAATACTTAGCACTTCATCATAACATCAACGCATACTAGTCTCTGTAGGGTAAGAATATACCAGATTATCCGCTTCATTTTTCCTTAGTCGCATCTTAATCCCGCTCGTCGCATGATAGATATAGAAGGCGATTTAACTCGCCATCGACCCGTAGGTCGCGGCCATTCTCGCTCGCATTCTCCTATGAGCACGCATTCGCCACATGGCTCCGACGGCCGCAGAAACAAGCACCGCAAAGACGATATTCTCGGACGATGCCCGCCACATCGCGCACACCGAGGGGACATGAATCCCGCCAAGAACCCATGTATATCTCAGAAACTGTAAGCCCGAGCTCACCAACTCCAATACCCCGAACGCCCCAAGATCTGAGGACCACTCAGCATCGGGCGAGGTACATAACTAACTCGGCCGCCAGGCGGTCCGCCGAAAGTTACCAAAGCGACTCGCTGCTCGCCCTCTTCGCCGATCTCTGGCCATTCGCCGACCTCCGCCTCTCACATCCAAGTGCATAAGCTCGCATGCGCGGCAATGTCCATGCCCTACCAAGAGATACACCAACAAGCTCGCTAAGTAGTCATCGAGTCCGTGACGTAGCGTGCACTCGCCCTCCATGTCGCCATTAACGCGGGACATACCGAGCCAATGAGTCGAACTCCACGCTGTACTCCCAACCGTGACGCCTGGCTCGCTTAACGCTAAAAATTTGTCACCCGAGCCCTTCTCATCTCGCGAGGCAAGAAATGTGCAAGAAATGCCCGAGAACTCGCCCCATACCGGAAGGCATACTTCCCGACAGCCCCACGACCAAAACCCGATCGCAAGATCACGCAAACGGATGCGAACCTAAGACCACCGACTGGTCTCCAAGCTCGATCACTCACGATCCAGAATCGCTTGATGAACTCTCGCGATCATCCTCGTGCCTCACCGCAGAATCGGCGGCTACAACTCGTAAAGTCCCGTGAGCCTCAAACTATCCGATCTCGTGAACCATGGGTACTATAGAACCGAATCGCCGTGATCCATCTTATCTCATGTTCGCCACGATCCCGCCAAGAATCGGGCCATCTCTTTGTACCCCAACTCTCTCGCTTCCGTGTTGGACCGAGGCTCGTATCGTGTCTCGCAGCCATCGCCGCGCTCTAAACATCGCTGGGCCGGGCAAGGCCGCAAAACTCGCCGTCAAGCACTATTCGTAATGATCGCTCGCCTCGCATTCTCCTCAGATCCTACTAGCAGCTTCTCGGCCGCCTTGCCCATCTCGCCCGGCTGCAAGGCGGAGGCATAATCGTAAAACGAAATACGCCGTAGGGTCCAACTTATAACACAACTTCTAAGGCACGATTCGTAATGAGAAGAATGGAAACTAACCTAAATGTCTCCGCAGCCTCCGAATATAGACGTGGTGCACAACACATCGATAATCAAGACTTACATTAGACACTCTGTAGACACTTCACGAGGATTAATCGCTTCGATACCACTTTTTGTCACGACCGATCCTGCCCGTGATCGGTGCCTTACCCCGCACCCTAGTGATACAACATCGTAGTAACCAACTAATATAAACAAGACATAAAACAATATGAAGTGAAATAGCTTTATTCGAGAAAAGGTTTTCTAAGATATATATATGTTTGAATAGCTATATCCCTTTACAAACTCGCCACAACAAGATTACATGCACTTAAGAATGTTATAACAACTATGACGACAGTGGCCCCGCCATACCCCGAATGTACAAGAACCTACAACTCAGTGGAAACATACCAATGTATAAGCCTCCTGAGAAACGAGCTTCCTAATACGTCAACCGTGATCCTATGAGCAGGATCAACAACCGTGTACTCTACCGCAGATGAACGCACTTCCGGGAGGTCAAGACAACAGTACCAAGCATGTGAAATCAAAAATATCAGAACGTAAATCATAACAAATAAAATAAACAGAGATATGTATGATAACAAACTACAGCTCACAACATAAAAGCAACATGTCAAGTCGTGACTCACGCCTCAAAGTCATCCTCACGCCCGTGGAACTCCTTCCTCACCGCCAGAGTCTAGGTATAAATCGTATGATACATATAACGTGTCTCGCCCATCTCACGGACTCCTGTCGGATCGCATGGAATACATTATCGCCCATCTCACGGACTCAGATAGAATCGCAGGAATACATTCCGCTCATCCCATGAACTCAGATCGTATCGGTGAAATACATTCCTGCTCATCCCATGAACTCAGATCGAGTGGAATACATTCCGCTCATCCTACGAACGCCGTGTCGAGTGAAATACATTCCCTGCTCATCCCATGAACGCGCGTCGAGTGAAATACATTTCCGCTCATCCTGAACGCTGGCCGAGTGGAATACATTCCCGCTCATCCCATGAACGCGTGTCGAGTGAAATACATTCCTGCTCATCCTATGAACGCGTGTCGAGTGAAATACATTCCTGCTCATCCTACGAACGCGTGTCGAGTGAAATACATTCCCTGGCCCATCCTACGGACGCGATAGAATCAACCATAACATTTAAACGCTTCTTAAGACAGATTGGTAATACCATGCTTTCCTTTAAATCAACTAAGGAAATATTATGCCCTCCTTTTTAAACCAAAACACTTTCCTTTTAAAGTCAAGTAACAACATTCTTTCCAAAAGTTCAAGTCGTTTAATTTCAAATACTCAAGTCTTTTAGTTTCAAAGATTTCATAGTTCATAGTCTTAATCAAATAACGAATCTTTTTAAAACAATTGAATAACGATGCCCATGCGTGAGTAGTTATTCTTGTTTATAACAATCTTATTAAAGCAAATGATCTAGAAATGTAATACAATTTTGTCTTATCTTAGCTTCTATGCAGATGGAGGTTTCTACCGTTTTAATATAATTTAATTATTGTCAATACATTTTCCTTTATTAACGCCGCAGTTGGTTCGCTCGATACTTATTCTCGCTTCAAATCAAGAAACATTATTCTTTAAAACCAAGTACTCATTACTCACTTAACGAGGTTTCACACTTTTAACAAAATTCATATCAATTCAATTAAGTCAAGTCTCTTATCTTTAAGATCAAGTCTCTTAACTTCTAAAATCAATAAACCATTCTTTTTATCCTCTTAAGTCGTTATACCTAACTTCCCATAAAGCTAGTATAACTCTTAAGCTTTCAAAACCAAGTATTACTCTTCTTTCAAAACGATTCTTAATTTCTTTGAAATACTTCAAGATTCTTATTATTAAAAACTCAAGTCAAAAACATCAAGTAAAACCATCGCTCGTTAACACACGATGTCTACCGTACTATATATATATTCTTTTAAATTATCATGCTCAAGAGGATGTGAAGAATCACATACCTCGCGACGACATCGATAATTAGCAAAACGCCCAAAGTATCAGAATCCGCTAGCCTTTTCCACCCTTCGAGAGTATCACGCCACTCGCAAAGACTTCAACCTATAATGGTGATATAAGTCTATCAACGTCTAGACTACTCTATATAATAATTCTAGATACAAGATTCCTTATTCTATGGAAAATTGGGCAGCACTTCCCTACCCGTCAAACTACACAAGTTCATCAGAATACACCCTATGTAAGTACAGCTTCTTCTTTATACCATCCTTATCTACGTCTTATACTCATTTCTATACTACTACAGTATGTAATTTCCAATTACAATAGAAGGACAAAGATATTTACCTCGACAAGCCCAAAATTATCCAAGTTTAAAAGTCGATCCTGAGCAAGGTTTAGCTCCTATTTTGTACGCTCCAATTCGCTCCAAGAAACCCTTAGAAGTTCTACACAACTTCTACTTAATACTTCAACCAACTATGAAGATTTTCTGTGGTTTCTTAGTGACTAAAGGAAGTATAGTAGTATTTTCCTGCTTTTAGTATGAGGTAACTGGGAATACTACAAGGTATTCGGGTCAAGGTATTTTGAATAGTAACAACACTGAGAATACTTTTCTACCAAGTGTGGGGTATTTCATGAGAACAACTAGAAGTGGGTTTCACTGAGGGCCTCACAAAAGGGGATGGGAGGCTGGACGAGCTTCTAAAAGGTGAGAGAGGATTTTGCCTCGGAATTTCACAAGTGGACGAAGAATAAGTCTTGAACTTATGGGTATTTATAGACATTTAATGGCCAAGATCAAAGCAGTTGAGTGAAGATTTGGACAAGTGTTGTGGGTCCCACCTTATCTATCTACCCACAAAATATCTAGCAAACATCGACCAAATGTTTTAGGCCACAAAATGAAAAACGTGCCCACAATTTCGACCACTGATCGCCCACTGAGGGTGACACTTGTCGCCTCTCGCTGGTCCAAAATATTTCATCTCTGAAAAACTGTAAAATTATAAATGTCGCAACCGCAATTTTCCCTTCGCAAGGTCCGGAAAACTTTCATCCGAAACAATTCTTTTCGCTAGTCAGGCACAATTTCGTCCCTTATGCCTACTTAAGGCTTGAACTTTTGTACGTACGTCCTCACGTACATACTCAGGAAATACGGGGTATAACAAAATCCCCAAGACGTTATACCACCTTCTCCAGGGTAAGAGTATAAATGAGGGGTAAATCCCCAAGACGTTATACCACCGCCTGTGGTAAAAGATAAACGGCGCGAACCTCAAGACGTTATACCACCGCTCGCGATTTGCTACCCATGACGCGAGGAATACCTCACGCGAGTCCTTACGGGCTTACGCGGGTGAAATAGTCTCACGCGGGCGGTACATTACGCGAGAATACCTCACGCGGTCCACACGACTCATGCGGTGAAATAGTCCTGCGAGTAGATCGCTTAACGACATCGCGCGACGGTCCTCGCTGATCGCGAGCGCCCTATTTTTATGCCAGACGATACCTTAGTTACTCCTATCATAGTAAGGCAATCGTAATCGTAATTTTATTATCATACACGCCTCCGCTTTGTTTTAAACTTACATGTAATTACGATTTTTCGCTTTACATACTTAGTACATATCAGGTAATCGACCTTCCTGGGTTGCTCACGCCAGCAGTAGGGTAAGCAGTGGTGGATCCTCATTCTTGGGATCACTTATCGACGCCAAGCTCCATTTCTCCTGAGGCTTGTCTTGATACGCTCTTCCCCGACGTTGTAGATTTATGTACATTCGTGGTACGGCGGCCCCGCCCCGCCACCGTTGTTATTCCTAGAGGTCCGTAGTCACATGTCGTGGTTTGGGGTCGTAAGAACCGAGTTGTACATTTTTGCTTTGACATGCATATTTTATGGAAGACGGCCTTATCGCCAGCCAGTGATGTTATTGTCTAAATATGCTGTACGTCAGGTATGCTCCGCCGCTATTCTCTCGATGTATACCGAACGGGTGCCTGTGTAGGCACCGCCGCCCCGGCCTGGTCGCGATCGTGTTTCTTGTTCTTAGGCAAACATACTCATCTTCCGCTTAAATCATCCAAGAGTGTTACTTTTGCACCCTTTGATATTATACACGCCGATTTACGGACATCACTCGCCGCTAGTTCTCCTGGCCATAAATACTATCTTATCCTACTAGATGATTTTTCTCACTTTGTTTGCTTGTATCCTCTCAAATTTAAATCGAGTGTTTGCTAAATTTCTCGAAGTTTCAACATTCATTCAAACACAATTTGAAAAAGGTATAAATTCTTTTCACTGTGATAATGGTCGTGAATTCAACAACTCTATGTTTCACCGTTTTTGTACTAATAATGACATGGTTTTTCGCTTCTCCTGCCCTCACACCTCCCTTTAAAACGGTAAAGCTGAAAGAATCATATGCACCATTAACAATATGATTCGCACTCTATTGATTCATGTCTCCCTACCTCCATCCTTCTGGGTCTATGCTGCTAAAATGTCAGAATATATTCTCAATATTCTCCCAACTAGCACCCTTCACAATATGACCCCTACCGAAATTCTTTATCATAGAGTCCCCTCTTATGATCATAAGAGCATCTCCGAATATTCTGGCTGTTCATGATATCCCAACCTCGCTTCACCGCCTCACAAACTAGTCCCCGATCCACTCCTTGTGTCTACCAAGGCTTCCCGCCCAACCATAGGGGCTATCTATGCTATGAATTGTCCACTCGTCAGATCCACATCTCCCGTCACGTCACATTCGACGAGACCACATTCCCGCTGAAGTCTTAAACAGCCCAAAACCGGATTACTTTTTTCGACGAGCTCGCCATCTCTCCCATCATCCTCAGTCAACTAGAGCATAACAATTCTTCTTTAGCGTCAGCGCCGCAAAGCCAAAACTCCTACGAATAGTCCTCGCTTCATCACGATACACGGCGCCAAATTTCAGAGAAGTTCGCTACCCTTCAGGCCGCGGCCCTGATCACGGCACCACGGCGCCGCCGACGGTTCCCTCTAGCACCGCGGTCCTTGATCACGGCACCGCGGTGCCTTCTATGGTGTCAGTCATCCTTCTCCATATCCAACAAATCCCTTCACCTTGGAGCTTCCCACTATACCCACTCATCAAATAGAAACTCATGCCAAGCATGAAATCTTCAAACTCAAAGTCCAATTTAACTTGTCTGTCCAAACCATTTCTCCAATTCCCAAGAACCCTATATCAAGCAAATAAGACCCTAATTGAATGCTGCCATGTATGAGGAATTCAATGCATTAACTAAACAACACACACGTAGATCTAGTACCTAGACCGAGGAGTGAATGTGGATTCATTGTCTGTGGCTATTTCACACAAATTCAAAGACAATGAAGATCTCGAGAGGTATAAGGCACGACTTGTCGCTAATGGCACAAATCAGCGTGAGTGGTATTTATCAAGGTGAGACATTCAACCCGCTTGTCAAATCGCTACCATTCACACGCTGAGCATCATCACGGCAAACACCGCCGATCCATCAACTTGATGCCAAGAATGCATTCTTACACGAGGATCCGAGAGACAAATCACATGCATCACCGCCGTGGTTCACCCATCCGCCAGCCTCACTACGTGTCGCTCAGAAGCTACTATATGGCCTCAAACAGCCCCCGCGCGGTATGATCGCTTGCCGTATATCTAGCATATTGGGTTTGTATCACTCTTCATTTTTCATCGAGGTAGCAGCACTGCTTATTACTTTACGTTGATGATAATGTTCTTATTGCCTCCTCCGACGGATTGAAAAATAAGATTATTGCCTTGCCTAAGTCCGAATTTGCTATGACTGGTTTGGGAAAGCTGAGTTACATTTTGGGGATATCGCGACTGTGTCCGCCAATCATATGTTCTCGCGGTCGTAAGTATGCAAAAGAGATCAGGTACACGGCTAAGACGGCGAATCGCAAAGATGCGCTTTACCCAAATGATTCTAAATCTAAGCTCGTCATGGATGATGCTTCGCCGATCCTACTGCTTGAAGTCTCAGCGCACTTCAAGATCTCACCTTCACTGTGCCGCATATAGTTTACGCCGCTCAAGCGTGTGCTTATTCACGCACGCCTCAGCCGAGTCTCATTTCATCGTTTCTTTAAGTGTATCATTCGATATATTGCTGACACTTTGATTATGGTTCGCACTATACCCTCCGCACCAAACACGTTGCTTTCATATACGAACGCATATCGGGCGTGTGTCCGACACGCGACGCCCACCTCCGAATTTTTGTGTTTTTTAGCGCATAACTGATTTCTCGTCCGCTTACGCACTACCCTATCTCGCCTCCAAAGGTCGAGGCCGAAAGGTAGGCGCTGCGAACGTAGAGCCGAGATTTGTCGCCCGTAAATTTCATGTTAGAACTTTTAAGTGTCCTCATACGACATCTATCAGGTAATCGTGATAATATCTCCGCCATCTATCCGCCTCATAATCCGATTCAACATCATCAACCAAGCACATCGAGATAGGCACCTACACTTTGTTCGCGAGAAAGTCGCATGCGCCACGTTAGAGTGTTACATATTCCATCATCCTATCAAGATGCAGATATATTTACCAAAGGACTTCCCAAACGCTTATTTCGATTTCAGATCTAGTCTCAAAGATTCGCCTCCTCCCGCCCGATCGAGGGAATGGTAAACGCAGTATATTATAGAAACAATTGTATCCCTACCCATAATTAGAATATTTTCATATATCAGGTAAATATAATTATGGTAAGACTAGAATTCCTCTTTGTATAAGCTTAGAATTCCTATCAGATATGGATGAATATCAGACTCTATATATACTTTGATATTAATGAGAAGACTCCCTAAATGAGATTTATATCATCTTATGTTTTCAAACGATGTTCTCATTTTCATTACGTTTCATGAATAAAATATTACATTGCAACTAAAAATATCAAGCCTACACACATGAACTACAAACCTAAACACATGAACTACAAATCTTAAAGGAATATTACATACAAAAGATAAGAAATCAAATCACAAGAATCACAATAGTGGCATTATCAATGTTCAAGTTCTTGTGTTAGCTTATCTTATTCTTCTTGAATTGTCTCAATTACCCACTGAGTTTGGAGGGTGGTAGTCCTGTGTTTTTTGAGGAAGATTGTAGGAAGTTTCAGAGCTTAGAACACATTACTAATTCTCCGGCGAGATCTACTTGTTGTTAATAGATCGCAACAATATAGAAGATCGACTCTCCCTGCCTTCCCCGACCAACAGCTATAGTGTTGTTCATTAGTATCTTGTAGTATTGTTCTTGACATATTGGATCAGCTCTATAAAATAGCCACATGCATTATCAGTTGCATATCTTTCCCCAAAACCTACTTCCAGGATTGGTTGGTGACCTTGACATCTTAAGATCAACAAGTCTATAATAGCAAAACATATATTCATGATGAAGCCCTTGAAGAAGAAATGCAATGAGTAAACAATAGAAGAAATGCAGCGAGTAAAAAAGCACTGAAGAAGAACAAATTAATGGGAAAAATATTAGGAGAGAAGAAAAAGCTCAAAATTTGATCAACGACGGTGAGTGAAGAAGATGGTTGGTTTAAAGGCTAAAAATGACTGTTATTGCCTTTTTTGAAGACCCTTAAATGGGTATATCACACACTTTTTTATATAAAATGTCACTCACATAAGATGAGCGGATAAAAAAAAGGGTCTAAAATATTATGTTTCAAAGGGTTTAATGGCATAGTAGGAAGTGCAGGGGCTGGAATGACTAGCGTGGACAAAGTAACAGGGCCTGGCCATTGTTTAGTATTTTGGTTCAACGGTGAAGACTCTAGCAGGAGCAATAGGTAAGAATTTTGGGGTGTGGACTGTGTGGTGTGCAATAGACATACTACCCTGCATATCACGTCTCATATTTCGGCACTCCAATCATTTTGCGCGTCAAAGGAAAATGAAGACTCTTCTAGTAGCTCCTTGCTACTCCTCCCTTTCCCCATTTTCACGCTTTATTCTACTACTGTTATTATTAATAATCACAAAAATAATCCCTACCTTCTTTCTCCTTCTCACTCCTTTCTTCCTCGTCTCTCCATGGCTAATTCTACCACCCCAACCCCTTCTCAGGTACTTCTTCGACATTCATTTTTTTTTTTGGATCAATTTTCAGTTACTATAGAAATTAATTTGAATTTTCTGTTTGTTTTATTCAGAAAGTATCATCTGGTGATGAGGTTAATATCTTTGAGTTGATTCAAGCTCATCAGGTATCAATATTATCTTATAATGGTTTAGGCATAGATGAATCAAGGGTCAGTTGAATGTATTGTGGGTTCTGAAATGTTGCAGGAAAAGTCTGCTAGGTTATCTCCTATTGAACAAGTTAAAACACTTGTTCATTATAGCCTTCGTGGTGTGCTTTCTACTTTCTCTCAGGTTCATCCTTTCGCCACATCTTCGTTGCTTGTGGATTACTTGCATTTGTTATTATATGGGCTACATGTTCAACTTTAATGAAATTGTCAATTGGAAAATGATATAACTAATACATATGCACAATGGAAGAGAGAACCTAGTATAATCACGACATATGTAATAGGTGTATCATACTTCTCATTGGTGATTATGACAGTCACAGTATCTTGAATATGAGTGACATGCTTCAGCCAGATTGTTTCATTTAATTGATGAAATCTTGGCTCTATTGAGTGCATACTTGAAGGAAATTATTTTTTTTAGTTATTATATGTATAAGGGGATAGGACTGACATTTATAGAGCAGATATATCCTCTTAGTAGTAAGTACTATATTACAGATTTTGGTCATTCTTTTTGAAACTGCTAACTATAGATTTTGGTCATTCTCAAAATATATGAGCTGTGTTTTCCTCTATATATGGTGATTCATTTGATGATGCCAATTACATCATTAGAACCTAAGGAAATGTCTGTTTTCCTTTATTTAAAACTTATCATAACAATATGAATTATGATTATCACCCACAAGTAGGGTCGGAAATCACATTACATCAAATAAGAGCATAAGGCGTCTCTTTTGCAGTTTTTCATGCATGTAGTAACTTGAAGTGGGACAGAAGAAATATTCAGACGTGGAAAGCTCACTCCAGAATGTAGCTTTTTGAGTTCTTGATTATATTGAAAGATTTATTCAAACTGGTCTAGTTTTATGAAAAACTTATGATACCAAAATGATGAATTTTGAACATATGAAAGAAACATCCCCTGTGTTACCTGACATCTATAATTGTTACACATATAAGAGGCCACTGGGACCTAATAATACCCAACAAGAACCCGCCACCGGGGTCATAGAGGGTGAATCTCCTAATCTTCTTTCTTATACGTCTAATCCTGGCAGGAAAACTGGTTATTCTCGAGCAGCAAGAGGACATTCTCGAACAGTCACTTTTTGTTAATTAATCTCTTTAGGTTCTAGATAATATGGAACGGTAATTCAAGTTGACCCAATTTTATGAAAGAAACATCCACTGTACTATCTGACAGTCCATAATTTGTCATACATACACTTTCTAATATTATATGGAGTAAGTAAATGAACTATGAACAGGTATCTGGAACCTATGTTGCTTACTATTTGATAGCCACAACTGTGATTCGAAGGGAGTTCTTAACAGAAGTGCTAGTGCCCAATTACATCATCTTTCTTTTTATAAAACTGTGTAAGGCATGAAACAGGAATATATTTGGGCGATAATATGAATGTTTTCCTTTTCATTTGTCATCTGAATGCTATGTACTTGTTGCTCCATAGTTTCACAGTTAACAGTGGATTCTTTATTGCAAGACGCCCTTGTTCCCACAATGTTTTTTATCATTGCAGAAGTATGAGGGCTATCCTTCAGGTTCCATGGTTGATTTTGCATGTGATGCCTGTGGATCTCCAATATTAGCCGTTAGCGACTTGGCTGTTCACACCAAGGTTCATTTTATCATCTCTGGTGGTTAAAGTTGTGCTTAAGTTTCTGCATCTACCAAATTGGAATAATAGAAACTTCAGTTCTACAAATCTCCGGTTTCCTTATTTTCGGATTTGTATAAGTTTGGATTTCAATTCAAAGGCTATTCAAGATGTTGTTTGAATTTGTAAAAAGAAAATAAAAGTGCTGACATTACTGTTCACCTTTTAATGTCAATATAGCGCTTTAAAATGTTGTTTTTGTAGTAATATTCTTCTTGTATTTATATTTTTCAGAAAAGTAACTTTACCCTTTCCATTCTCGTTTCAGGACCTCTTAGCTACTTCCAGATGCTCATTGCTTGTTGCAAGAGATCCTGAAGATAGGACTGACTTAGTAATTACAGTGCATGGTGATGCTGTTCCTGTAAGTTGTCACTTTGAGAGAAATTTCTTCCCATGATCTCCTCTCTCTCTCTTCATTTGACAGGAAACTTATGTCAATCTTTTTTTTATGGATGTCATAGGTACCGGAAACAGAGAAAGAAGGTATTCGAGCCACATATTTGGCTAGGCATCCTAAGGCATTTTGGGTAACGTTTTTCACCTCTTTCTATTCCGTGGCATATTCACAATATATATCCCCTCTTCTGTCCATCACATGTAATTTTAAACCTTTGTGAAGGTTGACTTTGGTGACTTCCAATTCATGCGCATTGAACCCAGAATTGTACACTACGTATCAGGCGTAGCAACTGCTATATTGGGATCTGGAGGTTCGTGTTGACTACTGGCTTTGCCTCCTTTTTGTTATTATTGTCTCTCCCCTACCCCACATAACACTTTACCATTTTTTCCCCTTACACCAAATGGGATGAAGAAGAGCATGTAATGGATACATCTGACTTGTTGCTACTAAATTATCAAATCCAATTGACGAATCATATTAGATTTCAGGATTCCACCTGCTTAGTATTCGTGAAAATGAGAGACAGTGACCAATGTGAACTGCTAGAAGTGTCATTTCATTTGTTACTCTCAGATGCAATATCTGTAGTTCTTTCTTATACTAAATGTCTCTTTTGACTCCTCACAGAATTTAGCAAAGAGGAGTTTAGAACAGCAAAAATAGATCCAATATACCAATATTCGAAGCCAATCACGGTATAGAAAATTTTCATGTTCGTTGTGTATGTTATGCTTTCTTCTTTTATAAATAGGAGTAATTTTCTTATTCCTTTAATTTTTTATCAGTCACATATGAATAAAGATCATGCCGAGGATACCAAGCTGATAGTGCGGCACTCAACATCAGTTCCGGTAAAATTCGGAACTTTTTTATATTTCTTCTGCAATGATGCCCGTCCATGGATCTTAGAAATTGTTTTTACCGAACTTATGATGAAATCCAAAAGGAAAAGGTAACTAAATATAGAGCCCCAACATGGGAAGATTAGATTTTTCACATGGCTTGAAATGCACAGATGCAAAACTCCATTTAACACTGGACAAACAGGCAGAAATTTTTATAGCTAATTTTGCCTAATTAACAAATGACTAGAGCTAACACCCAAAAGATTACATTTTTTAAATGGATTGGAAATGCATGGGATAAAATATTCCACAAAGGTGCTGATAACTTGTTTCTCCCGCATCTGATTAATATCACATTTAGCTGCCCTATAAATGAAGTATGTCCCCAAGCCTTTGAGGATATGGTGACTGGAAATGATGCATGATTTTGTCTGCTTCTGGCAGTACATTGACATTTCACATTACTGTCAATTAGTTATAGTTAATTTAGCTTTACTGGACATAGGGTGCAAGGTGTTTTTTCCTCACAAAGTAAGAAGTTGCATTGACTTTTTTTTGTTCAGGTGGACTTTGCGTACATGTTGGATGTAGACAGTCTTGGTTTTAATGTCAAGGTGAGGCTGCCATCTCCACGGTCATTGATGTCGTGTCTGTTGTAACTTTTCTATAGTTATTTTTTTCCTTCGTCTTATTTTTATGTAGTGGAGAAGTCTGCCCTTGTGACAAGCATAGCATGAACTGTATACTTATACTTTGAGTTTGATTTCAGGCTGGCTACCAAGAGAACAATTTCAAGCTTCGAGTTCCATTCCCTAGACGTGCTGTAGACAGAAAGTAAGTCCCAAAGTTCTATCACATTTTTTTTTTAGGAGTGTACAGTTCATGTTGTTCTTTTTCTTTTTGTTTGCTTTCTTTATGCTTCCCCTTTTCCGATGCAATATGTCTGTTTTATTATATGTTATTTTTTGCTGTTGTTTTCTTTTGGGTTGGGTTTGGCTTAAGATCTAATGTCTTATCTAGTGTGTTGTGGGTGAAAAAACGTTCTTTGAGTAGACACATGTAGGATCATGTGCTGGTCTCCATAAGGTTGGAACCACTTTGAGCTTGCTCACAGAACATTCTATTCTTGAAGATATCAAATATTTATTTGTCCATGATTTTAGACTCACTACAGCAATATTTCTAACAAAAACAGCTGGTTATGTGATATGTTAAAATTGTCCATGTGGATGTGAAATAAACCTTTACATTGGGAGCTCAAAAAAGTAATGATCTATTATTGTGGCATGGGAGTTTCCTCTCTACCTATAGAAAAATCTTTGATTGTTTATGTGGATTCCTTTAGCTACGACATTGTTTTTATTTAGTTATTCTGAATTAGGTTCTCAGCTTTGTAGTTTTTTTTTGGATAGTTGACTTATCCTTAAGATACGCTCCCGTCGTTCCAATAAACTAGACTTGACTATAATTAATTTGTAAGATGTCATGTGAAGTTTGAAATGTATAAAAATGTATGAGTAGGTTTTTATTATTTTTAATTTTTTATCAAAATTAGTTCAATTTACTGGGATGGAGGGACTATGAAACTAATCTCTGAATAATCTCATTATTGGAAACCGAAATAGCATTTAATGATCACAATTAGTAATTGCACTCGTGTTCAACAAACAACGAATTTATATTTCAAGGTTAGACCAATTTGCAGTACAATCTACTTGTATACGTATGTCCTGCAGACAAATCAGACAGAACAAATGTAATTTATACACATTCATATTATTATTATTAATGGAAATTAATATTTTGGCATTTGCAATTATTTAATTATTAGTTGATTGTTTATGATATTCTATAATATGCATCCCTAGAGGTTACGTTGTTATTAATAGTGTGAGATATTAATATTATAACGTAACTCTTAAAATAGGCTCGACTAGTGATCATCGAGAAATAAGCCCATTACGTGGTCCCATCACATCCTTAGAGAATGTAGTATGTCTCACCGCTACAGTTACTGATACTTGATGGACACACGGATATTTTGGAAGTATTGATATACTCGCTGATATATTGTTTGTTATACATGTCTAAAGTATGATCATGATGTGAGATAAAAATTCTTAGACTTGAGGTCGATACGCACCTTGTCTACAGAGTAATATACTTTGATCCCGGCCCTAAGTTCAATGTCTTATAGGTCGAGAGATTAAAGACGGTAGTCGAGCCAAGATTATGATTCATTCTAGTGTATATTCTAGAGAGCACTCAATTTCTCAATGATATTAGGTTGACTAAGTCGTCAACTAATGTACATATCTAGATACGGTCTTGTTGTCAACCAATATAGACGGGATATAATGATGATCAAATAATTTGAATAAACACTTGGCAAATCCTAAGTTTGATCGAGTGTGTCGCGGTATGAAAGAATTTTATCTTTCCACATAGAGGTTCGGGCCACTGATTCGCGGTAAATATACTTCACATATCAGTTCGCCTTCCCGCGACGCCAGAGTTTCGTAGACCCTAATATGAATAGCGCCGATACGTAGCGCATGTAGGGTAACAATATGTCCTTCGATCTGGCGGATGTAATGCAGAGAATATAAATGCAACATTTATAATCGAGACATGGAATGAATAATGATTATTTAATTAAGTCGAAATTGGATTTTCATTTAATTAAAATGAAAACGAAGCAACGCATCACACTGGCATCGAGGGTCGCGACACTGAACATGGCCGCAGCGCTTACTACTTGAGTCGCGCCAGCAAAGCCACAGGTCACTTAATCTGCCCCGCCTCGCTTTCAGGCCTTTAAAACGCAGCTATTAATAGAGGTTCTATTCATTATTCAAGACACAACATTTCATATATTAAGTCTAAGTCTTAGAGACCTAGAATTAAAATTTTCTAACCTCGCCAATTTCCTAGTTGTTCGAACGAGGTATACATCGGAGTTCTAGGAACTTGCTATTGAGGATCAATTGCGACGTACTTCTCGGATTACTAAAAGACTCCAATTTATCAAACCGTAAGTATTCTATCGATGCACTACTGCTATATATACATGTTATAATTTACATGTTCTTTCATTACTACATAATTATTCATCACTCACGCTTATTGAGCTTGAAACATAAATTTCAGATTCACGCTTACACAAACCCAACAAAACCCTCCACAAAGTGCCTAAGATTTTAGTTTGTCTTCAACCTACAAGGATAAGTGAAAGTTTATTTGGGGAATTTTCTCAAATCATCAAGGAGCCCCATACTCAGTTTCTCCTAAATCTTTATTTCTCATAGCTTTGTATAAATTGAGGTCCTAAAAGAAGCGTGCTATATTTCAACATGCTTACTGTGTTTCCAGTCTAAATCTTCCTGAATCAAATTTGCAGGACGTGAAGGCACTTATTGTCGAAATGCTTCAGGCTGCCAGGACTTAGGCTCATTGATTAACCTTTATAATTTCCCATTCCAGCTTCATATTGGTGTGAGAGTTCTATATCATGTAATTATTAAACACACTGTTCTGTGGAATGCTTGTTTCATAATGAGATTTCGATATATATATATATATATATATATATATATATGGCACTGCCTGTGCTAGCAATTGATTGTTTTTTCTTTTGCTTATTAATGTGTTCTTAGTTACATTTTCCGTTCAATCTGTTTGGTAGTATTTTCCTATTAGTCCGTTTTAAAAAAACATTATATTCTTTATAGTTTGTAACAATTAACTTTTAACAGTTTTATAAAAGAAAAAGAGAATCAAACTCTCATTCAGCTTTAATAAGAATTTCTTATAACCAACGCAATTTAGGCTTATTTAAGACGACAAATATTCAAAAATCTATGACTACACAAATGTTACGATATTTCTATTGAATTTAAAAGAATTGCATTGGGTAGGGTGGAAATTTCATATAACGATAGAATACACACTCAATTTGAAAGAGCGTTATGCTTGCATAGTCATTTTCCAGAGAATAAACCAATCCGTTGAATTAAATATTATATAAATTTTGGTACTTTAATATAATATCCCCATATAAAATAGAAATTTGGGAATAAGGTAGGGTGGGGTAAGAAAAATTCATTTTTTTATAAAAGTAACAAAAATATGATATAGAAATTTGAGGAATGGGTAGGGGTGGGGGTAGGGCGGGGCCCGTAAGAAAAATTCATATTTTTTATAAAAGTAGCAAAATATGAAATGTAAATTTTGAGGACGTGGTAGGGCAATGGGGTGGAAGTGGTAGGGGTAGGGCGGGGTAAGAAAATTCAATCATTTTTTATAAAAGAACAAAAATATGAAATCAAAATTATGATACAGTAGGCAACGCTGGGTCAGTAGGCTGGGGTAAGGGGTAAGAAAATTGATATTTATAAAAGTAAAAAAATATGACATAGAAATTTGAGGGATGAGAAGGGTAAAGCTGTGGGTATGGGGTAGGTTTTACATATTTCAGTCATCGACTATCATATCGCCGCAAGCATTTTTCTTATGTACAATATAATATTATTTTTTGATTAAATGTTGTAATTAAATAATTTTAAAAAAATTTATTAAATTGTAAAGATATACTAATTTTAAAAACATATGATAGAAAAGAATATTTTAAAATAGTTTTAAA
>CM056720.1:27312736-27397806 GCA_029844215.1 Przewalskia tangutica | reverse complement strand
TCCGTGGCTTCTTTTTCACAGATATACATGGGTTCTAGCCAGTCGGGTTCAGGTTTTCCTCAGTGTGCACAATGTGGCAGACGTCATCCCGGGGAATGTCAAAGCGCTTTTACTGCAGGTGCTTGCTTTTCTCAGCGGCAATGTACATATGACGAAATCGCCCTAGTAGGAAGGATGCAAACAGACGACTCACCTACCTGATCACAAGGTGTTCATCGTCTTCATGGGCCATACCGGCAGGCGTAATTTATGATTGTAGCCGCCGAGCGGCAACAGTATATCCTTAACCCTCTATAGGCTTGTACGTTGATGTTACGCACGTGTTAAGTGTTATGTTCGGATAGCTTGCGCTAAAATGTGATTTAGGAACCCGTTGGTGAAAAAGTGGTGTTCGGGGGCGAAAAATGATTTAACCTTAGAATATTACACCAGACCTTAGACGTAGCGCCGCTCAGTACAAGATTAAGCAGCGATTCTTGGTCGAGTGCATTTTATGCCTAGAATGTATCAGGTGATAAGTCCCTCGGTTGGGTAAATGAAAGTGGTATCTTCTATGATGTGATTTAGCAAGATTGTTCCGCGGTCGGTGAGCAAGAGTCATACGACAAATGGACGGGTCGGGCCATGCCATGGGCCAACCCGCGGCCCGCTTCGAGGCTGGTCACTGGGCGGTCCCACCAGCGAAGCGGTCACGCAGGGTGCTAGGCCCGTTTAGATGACCATCGTGGTGAGTTCAGGATACGCTCGACCGTAATCGGCCGCTGGCGTCGAGAACGGCCTTTGTGGCGAAATCGGCGTTAGTAAGACGACCAAGCTTGGAGGTAGTAACTCCAAGGATTGGAAAACGTAAACGCTGACCTGCTGCAACTGATACTCAGAGCAGTTCGAGTGTTCGGTATGGGTACAACGAGATAGGGGAGAAGTGAACGCAGGTGATCGCTTTCTTTGAGAAACGGCCGGGCGGATTATATTTAGACTCAGCGGAACTTTATAAACAGAGGGCATTCCTTGTCGCTTGGATTTGGGTTTTTCGCATGTTATTTTTTGCGGGCCGACGTGGGTATGTTTGGTTTCGTAAGTATAGTAGTAAAGGCTATGCCGACATGGCGTGTTTGTTTTGGGATCAGGTAAGAACATTGGAGATCGAGATGTTTTCTAAAGGGGAAAGAATGTTATGCCTCGTATTTCCGAGAGTATGTCGCTGGTGGCGTGCGTATAATAATTTGGAGCCTTAGTTAGGCAAGTTTCAAATTTGTACACAACACCGCTGAGAGTCGTTTTCGACGAAACGTTTCCACGAATTTCTTCGTAGGGGAAAATTCCTGCCTTAAGGCATTTTTAATTTTTATGATTTTTCCGAGAGACGAAACATTTCGGGATCAACGGGGAGGGTGACATGTGTCACCTCACATCGAAAGCGGCTTAGACGCAAGAAAACAGTGGGGCCCTCGGCACGCTTTTTTTGTGTTGGAATTTTAGTCAAGGGTTAGGTAGATATTTTGTGTAGATGGATAAGGTAGAATATGGCTTAATCTTGGCCTTACACTTGCCTTTGCACTTGGCTTCATCTTCGCCCTTGGTTGGACTTTGCTTGACCTATAAATACCCTCTAAGTTGATGAACTCTCTTCATCCAAAATTTCTCCTAAGTGTTAAAAATCCTCCCCTCCCACTCAACCTTGTTCTCGTCCAAAAACACCACCCTCCCCTCTCATGCTCTGGAAGGCCTCTGGCGAGCACACCCCTCGCATGAAGTGGTTCTAGCCGAGAACCCCTCTCTCCCCTAGCCTAGTTGTGCTAGCTCTAAATACTACCCTCATTGGTAGAAATGTATGATTCTACAAGTATTGTTATAATGCCCAAAATACTTTAGCCAAATACCTTGTAGTACTTTCCAAAGTACCCTTTATACGAAAAACCCGTAAAAATACGATTATACTTTCCTTAACCACAAATGAAACTCCTAGGAAAAATCTTCACCCGTAGTTGAAGTGATAAGTAGAAGTTGCGTAGAACTTCTGGGCGGTTTCTTGGAAAGCGTAACTGGAGCGCACGGAGTAGGAGCCAAACCTTGCTCAGATCGACGTTAAACTCTGGATACAATTTCAAGGCTTATCGAGGTAAATAAACTTGTCCCTCACCGTGAATTGGAAATTACATGTTATAGTAATATATAGTTGAAGTATACTATATATAGTGCCATTATCAATGTAATCCTGAACATAGTATTGTAAGCAATGTCTTTTGACTTAAGCACAAGTTAAAGAAGAGAATCAACTGTAATTACATAGGATTGTATTCACAAGCAGACTTGTGTAGTATTATCAGTGAGTAGAATTGTACACGCCGGTTGAGACGAGACCTTTCCCCGGTTGGCTTGGTAGCGGCACTCCATGAGAGAGGAGATTTACGGCTGTGTAGGTGGGAGGTGTCGCGAATTTTCTATAGAATATTCCCACGTTGAGATCTAGGATGTTAATAAAGCGCCCTTGGCCTCATGGGTTGAAGTATCACTACCTATGGCGATCTACTTGGCTTAAGGAGTAGCCGACGGTTCGCGGTACTTGGAGCATTTGCTATTAGTCGATAATCGTCGCGAGGTATGTGAACTCTCTTCCTATCCGTTTCTAGCATGATACGTGTAGTAACTATGTAGTACTTCACGCATACTGTTTAATATGTATTTGATTAGTTTGAAAATATAAAGTTAGTTATAACGACTTTTACGGAAAGTTACAGGTTATAATAGCCATACGTAGGTAAAGAAAATGCTTTGTGGTTTCAAAGGGTAACCGATTTGACTTATAACGGATTTGACGTGTAGTAATAAAGAACTTGAAGTTGTTTCAAAAGTCCTTTTGAAAGAAGAGTAATACTGCTTTGAAAACATAAAGAGTTGTACTAGGCTTTACGGGAAGTTAGGTATAACGCTTTAAGAGTGATAAAAAGAACGGTTTATCACATTTTTTTGAAGATAAGAGACTTGACTTAACGGTATTGATATGAATTTTGTTAAAGCAGAAACCTCATTCGTGAGTAATGAGTACTTGGTTTTAAAAGGAAATATGTTTTACTTGATTTCGAAATCGTAGAATGAGTATCGTCTAAACCACCGCAGCTGCTAATAAAGGAAAATGTATTGAATAATAATAAAGTATGGTATTAAAACAAAGAGAAACCTCCATCTGCATAGAAAAGCCTAAGATGAGACAAAATTATATTACATTTCCTAGACTTCAATGGTCATGCTTAATAAGATTGATTATAAACAAAGTTAATAACCTACTCACATATAAGACATATGTTTCTCAAAACGCGTTTAAAGGAGAATTATGTTTTAAAGGATTAAAACTACTGACCACTAGAGAGCACCTTTTCTAAAATGAGAAACTTGAGCATTTTGTAATTAGGAAAACTGAACGCTTATGGAAAATAAGGTTGTTACTTGATTTTACAAAGGAAAGAATTTTGGTTTACTTAACAATGTTAGTCAGCTACATTTTTTATACTACGGGTGTCGGGTGACCTTTGTAAAGAAATGGATCTTAAAAGCGAATTTAACGTATCGTGAGTACTTTTTTGTATAAAACCCGACTTTGGGCATAAAATGAAAGTACTTTGAGTTGTGTATAACCATTGCCTATGCTTGTTGTCGCTGAAGCTTTCCTATGCTTGTTGGTGACAAGCTTCGCTCATGCTTGTCAGGATAAAATCTGTTGTATTTCGCAGACTCGCCAGCGTCTCGGATGGAGGCCAGGCTGATTTTGTTATGAAACGATTCTACACCGAGTCCCAGATGACGGGGGCAGTGGACACGTGTATTTCATTTGATTCTACACCGAAGTCCCACGAGACGGGCGGGGACACGTATTTCATTTTGATTATACACCGAGTCCCACGAGATGGCAGGACACGTATTCCATCCGATTATACACCGAGTCCCACGAGATGGGCGGTGGACACGTGCATTTCATCCGATTTTACACCCAGTCCCACGAGATGGGCGTGGACACGTATTTTATCCGGGACATACACCGAGTCACTGGCTGACGTGGGTCGACACGATTTCATCCGGGTTATCATACATGTCTCCCATAACTTTTATATAGACTATTATGATTTCATTTACAGCCTTTTACTGATTTACTTTCACATACTTAGTACCCCTTATGCGACCTTCTGGGCCGCGTTCATGCCGCGATGGAAGTACATCCGGTTGTCAGGATCCTCGCTCATAGATCACGATTCAAAGATGTCCGGAAGCTCCCATTCTTCAGAGGCTTATCTTTTAGGTGATGTTACTCTGAACAGATTCTTATACATTCTGTGGCATATGGCCTCGTCTTTGTCCTTGTCATAGCCCCCATTGCTTGTAAAATCTTAGAGGTCTGTGAGTAATCGCATAAAGGTGGGCTTTGTAAAAAAGGATAACTGTCGGGTATTTATGTATATATATGATGAAGGCAAATCGCTTTGGTCGTTCATGATTTATCTTGTCTCTCTAAATCATGTTCATATTTTTTTATTTCCGCTGATTTTCTCGACAAGCCGAGATGTTTCGCTTACCAGAGTGCCGCCTTTAGTGCGATTACACACGGGAGCCGAGGTTCGAGTCGTGATAACATGATAGGTATCGAATGAGTTTCTAAAGAACTACAGTCATTCAACGGAGGTAACGTGAACTTAAGTGAGGCAAGTGTGAAAATAATTGGAAAAGGGATCTTGGATGTTCGGATTTCTAGCTCAAGAAACGCTCTTACACGCTGGGCGTTTAATGGTTAATTTGATTCAGATAGTTAATCGTGCGATTTATGACCGATCTTCGTGTACTAGGAACGTTGATAATTGCTATCTTGTTGCAAAGTATAAGAAACATGCAATAATGTCAAGATAGATGACACAACACCATGACATCAAAAGTTGCGGTATGTTAACTACCACAATTCGAAAAAATTGGTCTCATGCACTAGAGGGTTAAAGTGCTTACCCAACCTTAGCTATAAAGGTAAACAGTCCGCGTGCAAGGCATTGTCCAAGCTGGAAAATGTGCAGATCGTTGGCTGAAATCCGATATCGCTGTTACTTACTAAATGTTACCACATTCGAAGCAAATATCCGAACCTCGAACTGCAGACCACGCAGGGTGTGGACGAGGATTCAAATGCTTAATTTCTATATCAAGTTCAAGAGACCCCTCATCATGGATTAAGAAGAATCATTCAACAAAGTCAAAGTTGATAGGGGGAGGTTTTGAAAGGAAATATAACAAGAAGCAAAGAATCACTCGATTATGTAGAAATAGTAAGGTATATGTTTATGTCAACCATATACCAAGAGGTTAGTCTTTTCTTGTTTTATATCTACATTAGAACCAAAGAATGTTGTTAGTGTAGATATTATAATTGATCAAATTCCACGTGGATGACATAGACTTCTTTGGATCGACTTCACAAGCCAGTATCTATCACGACCTGAACCCCTGCCTGTGGATTGGTGCCCTACCTGCACAGACACTCTTATGCTCACACATGAAATATAACCACGGAAGCTTTAAGAAAACTCATAATCTCATAAAGTAAGCAAAATGCAAGTCTCAGCAAAGTGAGGCATACTTTTCATGTAATGGTGTCCAAATGACTACAACCAGATACACCCATCCAACCCACACATGAATACATGCACTTCGGCAGTTTACAAGAAGTATGATGGGACAAGGCCCCTGCACTTCGAATATACACAAGTCAAAATGAAAGACTCGTACTAAACCAATGAGCTCAGTTCTGAACAACGGAGCTATCCCAAAACGCCAACGAGCAAGGATCCTAAGCTCGAGGATCACCAAACCCATTATTGCCCCTATACCGCGGCATGATGAACGCAGCCTCGAAGGGGGCCGGCATAACAAGTACCAAGTATGTAAGCATAAAGTATAGTAAATAAGATCATAACCGCCAAACGTGATGATAGGACAAGATGAAAAAATCAAATACCAGATCCAACTGTGCGCCATATAACATAAGAGCCAATTGTACCCTTTTAAAATCGAGAGTCAACTGTATTTACACCAGTAAATTCAAGAAGATAAGATAAGAACATACCAAGGAATATAAGATTTGAAAGTTGATGAGATAAGTTGACAACATGTGATGGACCGGATTTTGAGTTTACCTTGGAGTGTGTAAAAATTCAGTTGTTAAGAATTTCAAGGTAAGTGTTTAAAGAGCTTCAGTGTGTAGTTCGTTAAATCACAGTTCCCAACGCAACAAACCGCTCGCTTCGTCGATGTGACATCGGAGTCAAAAGTTATGGAAGTTTCAAGTTTGGTGCGCAATGAGCGCAAAGCAGTTGGTTTGGCCCCGTTACAGTGTGCTGTACGTCGGCGCCGGACGCGTGGCAGCGCCAAGGCCACGGGTTGTACCGAGTCCGCGGGGTTACTGAAGCGCCACGCGCCGAATGCAGGCCACGGGAGCTTCTGAATGCCGAACTTCTTTCGGAAGTGAAGCGCTGAGGCCGGGATTTTTCTACACAAAAGAACAAAGTAAAATCGGGGGATATTTTGTTAAAGCCTCATGGGAGGCTTTGACAAGTGTCCTCCCATCCTTTGACCGTGATTAAGGGTCTGATTTAGGGGCCAAGTCTTTGGAAGACTTGGCTATTTCATCTCAAACCCTCCTACGAGGAAATCCTCTCCATTACTCTCTAGATTTTTGAAGAAAACCTAGCTTAAGAGGAAATTGTTTGAGCGGCTGACAAGAAGGAAAAGTGCGTGGTAAACTTGTGGGAAGCTTATTGTAGACGTAGTTTCGACTTTAAACGCAAGTGGAAGAAAGCGGCTTTTGTGGGCTATTCCTTAAGGTAAAAGTTTTCCTTTCTGCTTGGAAATAAGTTTTAATGCTTGTTATATTTTAGTAGTTTAGAATTGAGCCCGAGGCCGTTATATTTTAGGTAGTTTAGAATCGAGCCTCTAGGGTCAATATATTTTCGTTAGTTTAGAATTGAGCTTTGAGGTCAGTTTTTTATTTGAATAGATTTGGATCTTGTTGTTTTGTTGAAAACCGAAAATGGGCATGTTAGCCTTAAGATGATAACTTCAATTTGATTACTAATTTGGTCGCCGTGATGTTGTAAAGGGGATTGTAGTTGTTGAAGATGTCTAGGGCTGATATCATGTTAGACCTAAGAACTTGGATTGGAAAAGAGTTGAAAAGTGGTTAGTATTGGTTCATTGTTGGCCAAGAATGGCGTATGGAAAATTATTGGTTTATTCGGTATTGTTGTGGGCGGAATTTCTACATCGTATTGGTAGCGTGTAATCCCTTGTATTTGCTGAATTAATTGAGCCTTAAATGTGGCGTTGGTTATTGAATTTCGCCTTGAAAAAGGTGGCGTAGTAAGTAGAAACAAAGGAAGTCTTAGTCGATCTTTCCTCGGGCACGTAATGTAGTGACCTGCACACTCCTAGTTATTCTAATGCTCGGCTAGAAGATTGATAGACGCTTTATGACTTTATAGGATTGAAGTACTACGAGTAGCATATTCACTTAAGGGAGATAGTACGTGGAGCATTTTGCTTATTTGTCTGATAATCAGTCGCGAGGTACGTGTGGATTCTTTCCTATCCTCTTCAGCATTTACTAATTGCGGAAATATATAGTGCGGTAGACCTTGCGTGTGTTAAAGGAATTAAATTTCCCTTTGTGCCTTGACTTGATATGAAGTGTAAAGGTCTTGATTGTGTGAAAAAGTAGTAAACTCCCGTTCGTTAGTAATGGGTACTTAGGTTGTTAAAGAATAAGCCTCTTGATCTCATAAAGGGCTTATGGTTGTAATTGGTTGGTTTAAAACATAAAGTGTTATAACGGCATTATGGGAAGTTTGTTATAACCACTTTATGTAGCTAAAAGAATGGTTTGTTGATTTGAAAAGATAAGAGCTTGACTTGTAATTGACACAAATGGTGTTGAAAAGTGTGAAACCTCGTTCGTGAGAAATGAGTACTTAGTTTTAAAGAATAATGTTACATAAATTTCGGAAATGGGAATAAGGATCGAACAAGCGATGCAGAAATGTTGATAAAGGAAAGAGGTAATGACAATTAATCATACTAAAACCGTGAAACCTCCATCTAACGTAGAAGCTAAGATAAGACAAAATTGTATTACATTTCTAGATCATGCATGCAATAAGGGTTATTGTAATCAAGTTTTGATCTTCTTAAATCCCAGTAAGGAACTCGATTTCTAAAAGAAAGAGACTTAGGAATTTGAAGTGTTTTGTTTTAAAAGAAAGGCATGGTTTTGTCTTGACTTAACACATGATGTGTTATAACGACTTTATGGAAGTTAGTTATAATGACTTTATAGAGTAAAGGAATGGATTCATTATTGAATTTTTAAATGGTATACTTGACGTTGTGCTAAGAGTGTTTAAAGTGCTTGATTTAAACACTGAATGTGTTGATACTACCGTGTTAGTATCGTGTGGCTTTACGCAGAAGAGGTCTTTGTTTTGAAGGAATGAAAGTATGTAGTATTTGGGGTTGAAACGGAATTGTTGACATGAAATGAAATGCGTTGGTAGGCCTATGCTTGTTGTGATAGCTTTTGTTGTGCAAGCGTTGTATTTACGTACTCTGGCGTCTCGTTGGAGGGGCTATCCGGTTGATTGATGGACATCGACACGTTGGGTAGCCGCGGGTATCTTCCACGATGGTAGTATCTTGTTATTTGATTGGACATCTTGACATCGTTGGGTAGCCCGGGCATGCTTCCTGATGAGTAGTATCTTGTTATTTGATTGGACATCTTGGACGTTGGGTATGCGGGTATACTTCCGCGATGGTATTGTTTTGTTAGTTGTTTGGACATACCGACACGTTGGGTAGCCAGCGCATGCTTCCACGAGGATTGTTATCTTGTTATCTCACTGGGCATGGAGAAACGTTGGATGGTCCACGGGTATGGGCCCATTAGGGCGGTTCAGTCGTACTTATCTGAGGTGAGATGGCATCGCGGCCATTGTGCGGGTTAAATTCGGGTTGTATTTGAGTGATGATTTCACGAGCGTGAGTCACATCTTGATATGATCATTGCTTATATGTTGTGGTCTTGTAGTTTGGTTATCATACATGTCTCCCTTTATATAGACTATTATGATTTCATTTACTGATATTTTTGATTTCACATACTTGGTACTGTTGTACTAACTGGCCCGAAGTGCGTTCATGCGCGGTTGAGATACATAGCCTGGCGATCCGCACTCTTAGGATCGCTGTTCGGTTCTCGAAAGCTCCGTATCTTGGAAGCTTGTCACGTAGTGCAGTTCCACTCAAGTAGTAGACTTTTGTATATTGAGGGCATGGCGGGCCTTGTACCGTCATTATGGTTTCAAAATTCTTAAGTGCTGCCTTGCTTGTAATTGGGCGAGTTTGTAAGGGATGTAACCGCTCGATTTTCATTTAAAAAAAGGGTAACCGTTAGTTTGGCCGCTTTTCTTATTTCATTTTCTTTCGCGGAGTTTTTATTTCCGTGGTTTTTCTACGATGTTGCATCAGGGTGCCCGGTAAGGCACTACCACGGGCGAGGTTGTCGCGTGACAAAAGTGGTATCGAGCGATTAATCCTGGAAAGTGTCTGAGCCGTATCCGATGAGTCTTGATTATCGATTGTGTTGTGCACCACATCTATGTCGAGGCTATAGGATATTTAGGGATGGTTTCCATTCTTCGCTCTGAGATCGTGCGCCTTAGTGTGTTATAAGTTGGACTCCTCCGACGTATTCTTTGTATACGGTGATGCCTCCTTGCTAAGCGCAACCAGAGCCCAGGCAGCAAGCGGCGAGTCGGAGGCTGCGAGTAAGGCCGGCGCCTCACTCTTGAACGCGGCCACGAGCCTCAGGTCCGCACCGGGGCAGGAGATGGTTCAGATGGCCCGATTATTGGCAGTGATCGTGGCTGAAACCTGCACGAGGAGATGGTGAATGCAGCGATTCGATCCCGTGAGACTTCCAGAGCACCTATAGTTCACCCGAGGTCGATGTAGTTTGAGACTACGAGATTTTCTGAGAACAAAGCCCACCCGAAGTTCTATCACGGGTCGAGGCCCGAGGATGATCCGCGGGGATTCATCCGAACATTCTGCCGGATCATGAGAGTGATCGAGGCTTGGAGACCGAATCCGATGGTTTTGTTCACATCGAGCGTGATCGCAATGATCGCTAGTTTGATCGTGGGAGCAGTCTCGGGGAGCATGCACCTCTCAGTGGGTTGGGGTGAGTTCTCAGAGACTTTCGCGCCATTTCTTGCCTCCAGATTGAGGAGGACACGGTAAACTGTGATTTTGATGCCGACAAGAAGCGCCACAGATTCCGGGAGTACAATGTAGATTTGACTCATCGCTCAGTATGTCCCCGCCTGTGGCGAATATGAGAATAGAGTGCACCGTTATGTCACAAGACTTCGATGACTACTTAGCGCGAGTTGCACGAGTAGCTCTTCACCGGCATGGATATTGCAGCGTCTGCAGCTTATGCACTGCGCTGAGGTTGCGTAGGGCGTGAAGAATCAACCAAGATCGCCAGGGGGCAGGCCGGCAAACAGGTCCTTTGGGCGACCTTTCGAAGCGGCAGCCTTCGCCAGCCAGACAGTTGTGCGCTACGCCAAGACGGAGGCCCGCCACGATCTTGGGGCGTTCGGGGAGATCGGGCAGTGTCGGGCTCCAAGGTTTCAGGTTTTTGGGGGAGCAGGGACGTTAGTCAGATGGGACCACCCCTACCTCGTTGTGGTCGTTGTGGTAGGCTCCATGATGGGGAGTGTCGTGCTAGAATGGGAGTTT
The DNA here is from genome assembly GCA_029844215.1 of Przewalskia tangutica. Taxonomy (NCBI): domain Eukaryota; kingdom Viridiplantae; phylum Streptophyta; class Magnoliopsida; order Solanales; family Solanaceae; genus Przewalskia; species Przewalskia tangutica. Next base: position 27,386,976 of record CM056720.1, on the reverse strand, counting down.
GTTTTGCATGCGGCCAGCAGGGCCATTTTTCGAGAAATTGTCCAACTGTGAGGTAGCGCGATGTAGAGATTCCTTCGGATCGCGGCTGATTGGTGGTCGTCTCTCCTTTGTGCGCCGTGCGGAAGAACATGAGTAGAACGACAAAAAGTGCAATAAGTAATAGTTAAGTGTATTTTCTTAACCCTCTAGACTAGTATGCATTGATGTTATGGTGATGTGTTAAGTGTTATGTTCGGATAACTTTGTGTTAAAAATGTGATTTAGAAGTTCGACAGTGAAAAGGGTAAGTCCGGGGATGAGAAAATTTTGAACTTTAAAATTTATAACTGTCGAGACCTTAGAGGTAAGGCCACAGAGTAAAGATTTTACTGATGATCTTTGTCGGAGTACTTAGTATGCGGGGAGTATATTCGGGTGATAAGTCCATGAGTGGCATAACTGATTCTTTGGTAAGTGCAGTGGTGAAAGCTATACCGGCGTCTGTGTTTTGGAGACTTAGAAGGAACATTCGGACGAATGTTTTCTAAGGAAGAATGTTACACTCGTAAATTCAAGAAGATAAGATAAGAACATACCAAGGAATATAAGATTTGAAAGTTGATAGATAAGTTGACAACATGTGTCGGACGGATTTTGAAGTTTACCTTGGAGTGTTGTACGGTTGTTAAGAATTTCAAGGTGTTTAAAGAGCATATAGTGTAGTTCGTTAAATCTAGTTCCCAACGCAACAAACCGTTCGTCGATAGGACATCGGAGTCAAAAGTTATGGAATTTTCAAGTTTGGTGCGCGATGTGCAAAGCGATGGTTTGGTTCGAGAGTGCTTGGCCGGAATCTGGTCGCGCGGCGTTGTATTGGGAGTCCGGGTTGTAGCCGCGCCGAAATGCAGGCCGCGCGCGGAATGCTGGAACTTTTCGGCAGGAAGCGCCGTGGCGCGAGGCGGATTTTTCAGCGATAAAGTAAAATCGGGATATTTTGTTAAAGCCTCATGGGAGGGTGACAAGTGTCCCACCCATCCTTTTGACCAGATTATGGGCCTATTTTAGGGCAAGTCTTGAAGACTTGGCCATTTCATCTCAAACCTTCCCAAGGAAATCCTCTCCTGCTCTCTAGATTTTTGAAGAAAGCCTAGCTTAAGAGGAAATTGTTGGAGCTACAAGAAGGAAAAGTGTGGGTAAACTTGTGGAAGCGCTGCAGACGAGTTTGACGGAAAGAAGTGGAAGAAAGGGCTTTTGTGGGCTATTCCTTAAGGTAAAAGTTTTCCCTTCTAGCTTGAAATAAGTTTTAATGCTTGTTATATTTTAGTAGTTTAGAATTGAGCCTGAGGCTGTTATATTTTGGTAGTTTAGAATTGAGCCTGAGGCTGTTATATTTTGGTAGTTTAGAATTGAGCCTGAGGCTGTTATATTTGAATAGATTTGGATCTTGTTGTTTTGTTGAAACCGAAAATGGGCATGTTAGCCTTAAGATGATAACTTGATTTGATTACTAATTTGGTCGCCGCATGACGTTTTAAAGGGGGATTGTAGTTGTTGAAGATGTCTAGGGCTAGATATCATGTTAGACCTAAGAACTTGGATTGGAAAAGAGTTGAAAGAGGTTAGTATTGGTTTATTGTTGGCCAAGAATGGCATGGAAATTATTGGTTTATTCGGTATTATTGTGGAATTGCACGTATTGGTAGGCGTGTAATCCCCTTTGTATTTGCTGAATTAATTGAGCCTTAAACGTGGCGCTGGTTATTAATTTCGCCTTGAAAAAGGTGGCATAGTAAGTAGAAACAAAGGAAGTGCCCAAATTTCCGAGAATGTAGGGACCTCGCACTTAGTTATTCTACGTTCAAGCTAGAGATTGATAGATGTTTTATGACCGCATAGGATTGAAGTACTACAAGTAGCATATTCCAAAGGGAGATAATGCCGTGGAGCATTTTGCTTATTGCCGACAATCGTCGCGAGGTATGTGATTCTTCTATCCTCTTCAAAGATGACTAATTGTGAAATATATAGTGCGGTAGACGCACGCCATGTTAAAGGAATTAAATTTCCTTTTGTGCCTTGACTTGATATGAAGTGTAAAGGTCTTGATTGTGTGAAAAGTAGTAAACTCCCGTTCGTTAGTAATGGGTACTGTTGTTAAAGAATAAGCCCTCTTGATCTCATAAAGGGCTTATAGTTGTAATGGTTAGTTTAAAACATAAAGTGTTATAACGGCTTTATGGGAAGTTTGTTATAACCACTTTATGTAGCTAAGAATGGTTTGTTGATTTCAAAAGATAAGAGACTTGACTTGTAATTGACCTAAATGGTGTTGAAAGGTGAAACCTCATTCGTGAGAAATGAGTACTTGGTTTTAAAAGAATAATGTTACATAAATTTCGAAATGGGAATAAGGATCGAACAAGCCAATGCAAGCGTTGATAAAGGAAAGAGGTAATGACAATTAATCATACTAAACCGGTAGAAACCTCCATGCATAGAAGCTAAGATAAGACAAAATTGTATTACATTTCCTAGATCACGGTTGCTCTAATAAGGGTTATCAGAATCAAGTTTTGATCTTCTTAAAAATCCTGGTAAGAACTCGATTTCTAAAAGAAAAGAGACTTAGGAATTTGAAGTGTTTTGTTTTAAAAGAAAGGCATGGTTTTGTCTTGACTTGTTTTAAAACATGACGTGTTATAACACTTTATGGGAAGTTAGTTATAATGACTTTATAGAGTAAATGAATGGATTCATTATTGGATTTTAAATGGTATACTTGACGTTGTGCTAAAGAGTGTTTAAAGTGCTTGATTTAAACTCGAATGTGTTCGATACTACGGTGTTAGTATCGTGGCTTTACGTAAGAGGTCTTTGTTTTGAAGGAATGAAAGTATGTAGTATTTTGGGGTTGAAACCCTAATTGTTGACATGAAATGAAAAGCACGTTGAGCCTATGCTTGTTGTGATAGCTTTTGTTGTGCAAGTGTTGTATTTTTTGTGCTACCGCGCTCTCGCCGAGGCCGCTTATCCGGTTGATTGATGGACATCGACATGTTGGGTAGCCCACGTATGCTTCCCACAAAACAGTAGTATCTTGTTATTTGATCGACATACCGACACGTTGGGTAACCCACCGTACGCTTCCACAATGAGTAGTATCTTGTTATTTGATTGGACATACCGACACGCCGGGTAGCCCACGTATGCTTCCATGATGAGTATTGTTTTGTTAGTTGTTCGACATACCGACACGTTGGGTAGCCCACGGGTATGCTTCCACGCGGATTGTTATCTTGTTATCTCCTTTGGGCATACCGACACGCTGACGGTCCACGTGGTACGGGCCCACTAGGACGGTTCCAGGCCATGCTTATACCGAGGTGAGACGCCGGCACGCGCTATCATGCGGGTTAAATTCCCGGTTGTATTTGAGTGATGATTTCACGCACGAGTCCTCATCTTGATATGACCGCTATATGTCGCAGGGTGTTGTAGTTTGGTTATCATACATGTCTCCGCTTATATAGACTATTATGATTTCATTTACGATTTTTCGTTTCACATACTTGGTACTGTTGATCGACTTCCTGGGGGCTGCGCTCATGCCGCAGTTGAGGTACATAGCTTGTCGATCCGCACTCTTAGGATTGTTGTTCGGTTCCTGAAAGATCCATATCTCCTAAGCATTCACGTGGTACGGCTCCTCAAGTAGTAGACTTTGTATATTCAGGGCATGGCGGCCCCGTCCCGTCATTATGGTTTCAAAATTCTTAGAGGTCTGTAACTGTCAGGTGTTTGTAAGGGATGTAACTGTTCAGTTTTCATTTTAAAAAAAAAAAGGGTAACCGTTTGGGTTAGCCTGTTTTCTTATTTCACTGTTTTCTTTCATGAGTTTTTATTTTCGCTGGTTTTTCTCTGATGTTGTATCACTAGGGTGCCCGGGGTAAGGCACCATTCACGGGCCCGGGTTCGGGTTGTGACAAACAGTGGCTTTTTTTTAAAAAGAGTGAGAGTCATATCGAAATCATGAATTTCTGCCCATATGATCATATACCTTCATAAGTATCTATTCCTGCATCATGGATACATGTTCATGGAATCATATATTGTCGTGAGTATTTATACTCGCATCATGGATACATGTCCATGGAATCATATATGTCATAGGTACCTATACCCGCATCATGGATACATGTCCATGGAATCATATATGTCATAGGTACCTATACCCGCATCATGGATACATGTCCATGAAATCATATACATATAACGTACCCAGCCCATTGTGGGACTCGGTGAAAGACTCATACCCATGTATCATATATCGTACCCAGCCTGTTACACCCCGTATTTTTTTCAGGACATGTTTTAAGAACGTACGTAAGAACTCACAATTGTTGAGAATTGAGACTTGCAAAATTTATCGGAATTATGAAATTTTCGAAAAACGTATTATTGTGACGAATGGGAGGGCGACACGTGTCACCCCTCTTATAGTTGCCTTGACGATTTATGTCATGGCCAAAATGGTCATTCACCATAGTCTTGGATGACTAAGTCTTGCAAGTAGTAAGCTTGAGATTCTTGACTAAGTCAAAGGACCCACAAGGCTTGATATTTGATAAGATCTCATCCAAACCACCCATTTGGTTGCATCTTGACCCTCCATTGCACTATATAATACTACTAGTAGCAAGAGTGAGTCCAACACTTAGAAAATTTTCATGAAATTTGAAGAAGAGCAATAGTTGCTTCCTGGTTCACTCACTCTCAAAAGAAAAAATTTGTTTCTTGTTCTTTAAGCTCCACACTTTAAACCAAGGTTCTGAGTGTATTGTAAGCATATCTCAATAGAAAATCTCGGAAAAAGATAGTTTTCGTTAGTCGCAGTTTAAAACCTAGTTGTCTTTCTAGGTTTTGTTTGGAAGTTGAAGGAAATTTGTTGGTGTTGTTCTAAGGGTCTCAAGTAGCGGATTGAAGCGTCTTGAAGAGGCTCTAAGTTGCTAAGGAGCGACTTCGGATTTGGAGTTGGATTAAGATTCGTTGAGGTATAATCTCGTCTCTTAAAAGTGTTACAAGATTATTTATATTGTTGTTAGCTTTACATGTTGCTAGCATGAAGTATATGTGTTGAAGTTTATAAGTATTATGGATTGCTTGTAGCTTAAATCCGAAATGTAATGTAAGCCTTGTGAAGTTGGATTAAAAATTAGTCGTTTATTAGAATCGTCGCATGTTACATACTTGAAGATTATAGTAGTATAATCGATTGCGACTTGATACCATGGTATGCTAACAATTTGGATTGAAATGGAAATTGGATAAGAATTGGTATTGTGGTACTCAATATGGCCGAAATTGGACTAGTAGTTGTATTAGTTGGATATATTTTGTAGGGCGGAATTTTACACGTCTAGTAGGCGTGTAATCCCCTATTGTTGATTTCATTGATTGGGCCTTAAATGTGGCATGTTTGGTTATTGTATTCGGCCTTGAAAAAGGTGGCAAAGTAAGTAGAAACAAAGGAGGTGCTGTCCGATTTTCCGTAGAATTTAGAGACTTTACACTTATAATATTCTACGTTTGAAGTAAGACGTTAATAAACGTATTGTGAATATTATAGGTTGACATTCTACGGGCGGGATTTTGTACTTGGCAAGTGGTTTGACCCGAAGAGGTATGTAGAACTTTTCCTATCTTTTGAGCATGACTAGTTGCACGTATGTAGTACGCAGAGACGACAACCCCTCGATATCCTTTACTAGTTTTATGAATAGCCAAGTCGAGTGAGTTAGAGATTAACTCACTTCTTTGAAAGATAAAGGATGTCTTAAGTTTTATTAAAGTTAAGGGACTTGAAGAGTTTTAAAGTATGTGATACTTGTTCCGCTTTAAACGATAAGTCCATTGGATAGAAATTGTATTTATTAAAGGTATAAAGTGAATATAACGACTTTATGGGAAGTTGGTAATATTTGCTTTATGGAAAGATAAATGACTTGATTTTTTTAATGAAAAGGCAATTGATTTTAAGGCATCAATTGCCTAAGGTTTTATAATAAAAGGAGTCACTTGATTTAGAAACCTAACTTTATTTCTAAAGGTATTGTGACTTGTCTTGAAAAGTAATTTTTGACTTGATACTACGGTTAATAGTATCTTGGAAGTTTTATATGACAATGAGTCATTTTTAAAAGATTAGAAGACGTAGTACTGGGTTAAACTCTGATTTATTATAACATATTAGTGCCTTAAGTAAACTAAAATGAGAGTGTAGATGAATGAGACTAATAAGAAGTTAGGGGGATTTCTTAACTTGCTTATTTATGGTATGACGGCTGGTTGAGATAGGGTAAGAGTATAAGTGAGGGGTAAACCCCCAAGACGCTATACCACCTTCTTCAGGGTAAGAGTATAAATGAGGGGTAAACCCCCAAGACGTTATACCACCTGCTTTACCACCTTCTCCAGGGTAAGAGTATAAATGAGGGGTAAAACCCCCAAGACGTTATACCACCTGCTTCAGGGTAAGAGTATAAATGAGGGGAAAACCCCCAAGACATTATACCACCTGTTTCTATGGGTTCGCTACCCATGATTTGATCGGGAGTCTCCTATTTTTATGTTGTACGTATACTCTTGGATTACTCTCATTGTTAGTAAGACACTGTGTACTGTAATTTTGTTATCATACATGTCTCCGGCTTTGTTTTGAACTTATGTTGTAATTACAGTACTTTCCATTTTTACATACTTAGTACATATCAGGTACCGACCCCTTCTGGCCGCTCATGCCGCAGAAAGGGTAAGGTGTGGTGGATCCTCATTCTAGGATCACTTATCGACGCCAAGCTCCATTTCTCCGGAGGCTTGTCTCTTTTGGTACAGTCTTTCCCTGATGTTGTAGATTTATGTACATTCAGGGGTATGACGGGGCCATGTCCCGCCACAGTTGTTATTCCTAGAGGTCTGTATTCACATATGTGGTTGGGTCAGAAGAACCGAGTTACTGATTGTACTTTTGATTATGTTTATATTATGGAAGCGCGCCTTATCGGCCAGCTCGTGATGTTTATTGTTTACACACGTGTTTATGTTGTGTATGTTTCACGCTATTCTCTCGATGTATATCAACAGGGTGCCTGTGTAGGGCACCGCCGCGCCCGGCTCGGGTCGTGACAAAAGTGGTATCGAGCGCTTAGTCCTCGAAAGTGTCTACGCATCGTGTCTAGTAAGTCTTGATTATCGGTGTGTCAGGCACCACATCTATAATCATGAGGTCAGCAGGACATTTAGGATTGGTTTCCATTCTTCTCTCTCCGAGATCGTGCAAGAGCCGCCTTATTAGGTTGAATCCTCTCGACCTAGTCTTATGAAATGATATGCCTCCACGGAAGGCGACTGAGGCCCGAAGGGCAAGGCAAGAACAGGAGCGCTAGCGGTACTCGAGGTTACACTGACCAGCACGCACTATGCCCGAGGTAGTAGGAGGGTCGGCGAGTTCACCACACCGCAAGATAGAGGAGCCGAGAGCGGCAGAGCTCCAGAGGTTCCGTGCAGCCTCCACCCCACATCCAGAGCCGAGCATAGAGACTACGGGAGCAGATCCGGTTATTGACCAAGATAGTAGTCGGCAACACGACGGTGAGCAACCCACCCTGTGAGCGGCATACATGGATTAGGATTTTCTGGGTTGTCATCCACCTGAAGTTTTATGGTTCGAGGTCCGGCGAGGATCCGCAGGAGTTCATTCGGCGCCTACGGACCATGCAGTTCTTAGGGCTTCGCAGACGTAGTTCATTACGCTAGCCTCTTACCTTACGCGATTTTGCGTTGAACCGGTTTGAGCCGTGGTTGCTTTGAGAGGTGAGGATGCTCTTCCACCGTTTGGGAGGAGTTTACAAAGGCCTTCATGGATCACTTTTGCCTCCCGAGATGAGTGAGGCCCGCGAGATAGATTTTTGACCTCGAGGCGAATGGGAGGACTATCGGGAGTATAGCCCGAGTTTGACTTTGGCCAAACACGCGCACACTATCAGACATGTATAGCTGGATAGAGTTCATCGTTATGTAATGGGGCTAGACCGTCATATGATTATCGTGATGTTTGGGGTGGCTCTTCACTGCATGGACATTGCCAGATGCGTGCCTATGCACGTGGATAGAGGATAGAGAGAGGAGGACCAGATTGACTCAGCCACCCAAGAGGCTGTGACAATGGGTCTCAGGCAGCTGAGGGGACAACCTCGGCAGACTAGGTCCACTTTCCACCAGACAAAGTGCTCCTTCACGGTTTTACTCGCGAGGAGGTCCGATCAGCCAGTCATTCAGAGCAGGTCGTGGCTCCAGGACTTCGGATTTGCGAGGCGCGAACTGGCACCGATCGGGACCACCCACACCTCGTGTGCTCGATGCGGTAGGTTTCACCAGGAGAGTGTCGCAGGCTTCGGAGCTTGTTACTCTTGTGGTCGCAGGCCATTTGAGGAGAGATTGTCCGCCCAGAGGCGTGGGTGGTACGGCAGCCGGCGGATCACTTGCCGGGTCTTCCTCTCCTTCGTGGGTTACGCGCCCGAGGCGTGGTACTCACGACCGGAAGGTCGCGGTAGAGGTCGGGTGGTGGTTCCAATTTAGCGATCCCCAGAACCGCATATATTCATTAGCCAGCCGCCAGGATCAAGAGGCTTCCCCTGACGTCGTCACAAGTACATTATTGATTTCATGCTGTGACATTTATGCTTTGATAGATCCAGGTTCTACCTTGTCCTATGTGTCCCCTCTTATTGCGGGTAGAATCGGATAGAGCCGGTGTCGATAGAGCCTTTTGAGGTAGCTACGCCAATGGGAGATTCGGTGTTAGCTGAGCGGGTGTACAGAGGTTGTCCGGTATTTATTTACACCGCCGACTGCGAACTTGATAGAGCCGAGATTTACGATTTTGATGTCATTATGGGTATGGACCGGTCGCTTCTTGTTATGCCAACGCTGACCGTAGGACAGTTGGTTCGTTCCAATTTCCTAGCGAGCCGATTATCGAGTGGAAAGGTAACACGCCGCCGAGGGTAGGTTTATTTCTTACCTCGCTAGGAAGATGGTGCGAAAGCGGTACATCTATCATCCGTTCGTATTTGATACGCAGGCCGAGGTGCCGCTTCTTGATCGCTGGTTAGGAGTTTCCGACGTGTTCCTGCACGATCTTCGGTATCCTCCCGAGAGGAGATTGAGTTTTGTATTGACACGTTGCCGCACACTCGACCTATTTCCATTCCGCCATACAGATGGCACCTCGCCGAGTTGAGGAGCAAGGACCACTGAAAGATTTGTTGGAGAAAGGCTTTATCGTGCCTAGTGTATCTCCCGAGGGAGCTGTTGTTTGTGAAGAAGAAGTATGGACATGCGTATGTGTGTTGATTACAGTGCATGAATAAGGTAACCATTAAGAATAGTACCCTCCCGTGATTGATGATTTGTTTGACCCTTGCAGGTGCGAGGTGTTTCTCAAAGATAGACTCGCGGTCCAGTTATCATCAGCACGAGTTCGAGAGGCGTACATCCCAAAGATCGCATTCAGACCGGTATGGGCACTATGAGTTCGTGGTTATGTCTTTCGGTTTGACCAACGCTCCAGCCGTATTTATGGATTTGATGAACCGTATTCAAGCCATTTTGGATACATTTGTGATAGTATTCATTGATGACATCCCGGTTTATTCGCGACAGAGCATGAGCATGCAGATCACTGAGGACGGATTGGGGTCCTCCGAGCCGGCAGCTATTCGCCAAGTTCTCCAAGTGAGTTTTGGTCGCCTCTGGAATTCCCGGGCATATTATTGGGGCGATGGTGTTGGGTGGATACGGCAAAGATCGAGGCGGTCAAGTCTTGGCCGAGACCTACTACTCCGACCGAGGCGCAGCTTTCAATGGCAGGATATTATCGTAGGTTTGTGGAGCGCTTGCTTCGATTTCAAAGACCGCTGACTAGTCGACTCGTAAGGCACCAAGTTTCCGATGAGGTCATGAGAAGCGGTTTCCGCTGCTTAAGGAAAGGTTGACTACACCCAGCCTTACTCTTCCCGAGGGGTTAGACGGGTACGTGATCTATTGTGATGCCTCGGGTATCGGGCTAGGGTGTGTTTTGATGCAGCATGGAAAGGTTATAGCCTATGCTTCCCGGCAGTTACGGAAGCATGAGAGGAATTACCCTACCCACGACTTAAAGTTGGCCGCAGTTATTCATGCCTTGAAGATTTGGAGACACTATTTGTATGGGGTTCATGTGGATATTTATACGCACCACAAGAGCCTCCAAAGATATCTTCAGCAGAGAGCTGAACTTCATGCAGACGCGGTGGTTAGAGTTGCTGAAAGATTATGATGTTGGTATTCTATACCATCCGGGGAAAGCCAACGTAGTTGCTGATGCCTTGAGTCGTAGATCGATGGGAGCCCGCGGAGAGGTACGACAGAGACAGATATGGTCCGCCGATCTACGCTTAGCGAACCTCGGGGTTCGCTTTGATCGACATCGACGATAGCGGGTACGTTCACGAGGTTGCCGAGTCTTCCATCGTTGATGAGGTGAAGAGGCGGCGCTTTGAGGACCCATGTTGGTACGGTATCGAGATGCGCCTTCTGGAGAAGAGTCTATTCGAGGTAGCGCTGATGGGTGCCGAGATTTGAGGGCCGGTTGTGTTCCCTATGTGTCGACTTCGGCCAGATTCTCGTGAGGCACACGCTCGTTATTCTATTCATCCGGTCGACCAAGATGTACCATGACCTCGCATGTTTGTATTGGTGAGATGGCTCAAGAGGACATGGCAGTTTTTGTTGCCTGATGTACTAATTGCCGCAGTCAAGGTCGAGCACCAGAGGCCCAGTGGATTATCGGGCTATTGAGATTACGACTTGAAGTGGAGGTGGTCAACATGGACTTTGTTACAGGTTACCTCGCACTCAGAGGAAGTACGACTCCATTTGGGTTATTGTTGATGTCGATTAAATCAGCCCATTTCCTTCCAAATGACGACGCTACCGAGGACTATGCATTGTACATCGAGAGATTGTGAGGTTACACGGTGTCCCGGTGTCGATTATATCTGATAGGTGAGCCTGGGCTTACGCTAACTTCGAGGTCTTTCCGTATGGGTTTAGGGACAGTGAGTCTCAAGACAAGATTTCATCCTCGCATCGACGGCGTGCAGAGCGCACTATCCAGACGCTTGAGGATATGTTGTGAGCCTGCGTGATTGATTTCAGGGGTAGCTGGGAGGATCATTTGCCTCTTGTGAAGTTTGCTTATAACAACATCTACCATTCCAGTATACAGATGGCGCCATACGAGGCTTTATATGGGCGGAAATGTAGATCGTTGATTGGTTGGTTCGACATGGGCGAGGTGCAGTTAGTTGGCCCAGACTTGGTTCAGCAGGTTGTGGATAAGGTGAAGCTTATCCAGGAGAGACTGTTAGCAGCTCAGAGTCGGCAGAAGTCATATGCGGATAATCGACGGCAGATTTGGAGTTTCGGTAGATGATTGGGTCTTCAGTGTCACCCATGGCGGTGTGACGAGATTCGGTAAGAAGGGGAAACTCAGCCCAAGGTACATTGGGCCCTACCAGATCGTCCGTAGAGTGGGAAAGGTTGCCTACGAGTTGGATCTGCCATCAGAGTTAGAGGAGGTACATCCGGTCTTCCATGTTTCTATGTTGCGGAAGTGTATCGGTGATCCAGCGAGAGTTTTCCCTGCTAGTGAGGTCCAGTGATGAAGGGTTATCGTTATGAGAGTCCTATAGCGATACTCGATCGCTGTGTCGCGATCGCGGCTGCGATGTGGCTTCCACAAAGTCTTGTGGAGGAATGATAACCGAGGAGATGACTTGGGAGCGGAGGAGGACATGTTGAGGAAGTATCCTCACTTATTCCATATACCTTCGTGCAATTCTTTTCCTTACTTGTCAAGTTTTATTTGGAGCATTTGTTTTGTGTAAATGCTATTGTACATGTGTGGAATTATTGGTATGTCGAGGTTGTGAAAGGAAACTATGTCGCTAATTATAAGTTTGACTCCGAAAGAACATTCGGGGACGAATGTTTCTAAGGGGGGAAGAATGTTACACCCCGTATTTTTTTCAGGACATGTTTTAAGAACGTACGTAAGAACTCACAAGTGTTGAGAATTGAGACTTGTAAAATTTATCGGAATTATGAAATTTTCGGAAAAAGTATTATTGTGACGAATGGGAGGGCGACACGTGTCACCCCCCTTATAGTTGCCTTGGACGATTTATGTCATGGCCAAAATGGTCATTGACCATAGTCTTGGATGCCTAAGTCTTGCAAGTAGTAAGCTTGAGATTCTTTACTAAGTCAAAGGACCCACAAGGCTTGATATTTGATAAGAGCTCATCCAAACCACCCATTTGGTTGCATCTTGACCCTCCATTGCACTATATAATACTACTAGTAGCAAGAGTGAGTCCAACACTTAGAAAATTTTCATGATATTTGAAGAAGAGCAATAGTTGCTCTCGGGTTCACTCACTCTCAAAAGAAAAAAAATTTGTTTCTTGTTCTTTAAGCTCCACACTTTAAACCAAGGTTCTTGAGTGTATTGTAATCATATTTCAATAGAAAAATCTCGGAAAAAGATAGTTTTTGGGTTAGTCGCAAAGCGAAAACCTAGTTGTCTTTCTAGGTTTTATTTGAAAGTTGAAGGAAATTTGTTGGTGTTGTTCTAAGGGTCTCAAGTAGCGGATTGAAGCATCTTGAAGAGGCTCTAAGTTGCTAAGGAGCGACTTCGGATTTGGAGTTGGATTAATATTCGTTGAGGTATAATCTCGTCTCTTAAAAGTGTTACAAGATTATTTATATTGTTGTTAGCTTTACATGTTGCTAGCATGAAGTATATGTGCTGAAGTTTATAAGTATTATGGATTGCTTGTAGCTTAAATCTGAAATGTAATGTAAGCCTTGTGAAGTTGGATTACAAATTAGTCGTTTATTAGAATCGTCGCATGTTACATACTTGAAGATTATAGTAGTATAATCGATTGCGACTTGATACCATGTTATGCTAACAATTTGGATTGAAATGGAAATTGGATAAGAATTGGTATTGTGGTACTCAATATGGCCGAAATTGGACTAGTAGTTGTATTAGTTTGATATATTTTGTGGGGCGAAATTTTACACGTCTAGTAGGCGTGTAATCCCCTATTGTTGATTTCATTGATTGGGCCTTAAATGTGGCGTGTTTGGTTATTGTATTCGGCCTTGAAAAAGGTGGCAAAGTAAGTAGAAACAAAGGAGGTGCTGTCTGATTTTCCGTAGAATTTAGAGACTTTACACTTATAATATTCTACGTTTGAAGTAAGACGTTAATAGACGTATTGTGAATATTATAGGTTGACATTCTACGGGCGGGATTTTGTACTTGGCAAGTGGTTTGACCCGAAGAGGTATGTAGAACTTTTCCTATCTTTTGAGCATGACTAGTTGCACGTATGTAGTACGGTAGACGTACAACCCCTTGATATCCTTTACTAGTTTTATGAATAGCCAAGTCGAGTGAGTTAGGAGATTAACTCACTTCTTTGAAAGTATAAAGGATGTCTTAAGTTTTATTAAAGTTAAGAGACTTGAAGAGTTTTAAAGTATGTGATACTTGTTCCGTTTTAAACGTATAAGTCCCATGGATAGGACATTGTATTTGGCTAAGGTATAAAGTGAATATAACGACTTTATGGGAAGTTGGTTATATTTGCTTTATGGAAAGATAAATGACTTGATTTTTTAATGAAAAGGCAATTTGATTTTAAGGCATCAATTGCCTAAGGTTTTATAATAAAAGGAGTCACTTGATTTAGAAACCTAACTTTATTTCTAAAGGTATTGTGACTTGTCTTGAAAAGTAATTTTTGACTTGATACTACGGCTAATAGTATCTTGAAAGTTTTATATGACACTGAGTCATTTTTAAAAGATTAGATGTATTACTTTGGGTTAAACTCCCGGATTTATTATAACATATTAGTGCCTTAAGTAAACTAAAATGAGAGTGTAGATGAATGAGACTAATAAGAAGTTAGGGGGATTTCTTAACTTGCTTATTTATGGTATGACGGCCGGTTGAGATAGGGTAAGAGTATAAGTGAGGGGTAAACCCCCAAGACGCTATACCACCTTCTTCAGGGTAAGAGTATAAATGAGGGGTAAACCCCCAAGACGTTATACCACCTGCTTTACCACCTTCTCCAGGGTAAGAGTATAAATGAGAGGTAAAACCCCCAAGACGTTATACCACCTGCTTCAGGGTAAGAGTATAAATGAGGGGAAAACCCCCAAGACATTATACCACATATTTCTATGGGTTCGCTACCCATGATTTGATCGGGAGTCTCCTATTTTTATGTTGTACGTATACTCTTGGATTACTCTCATTGTTAGTAAGACACTGTGTACTGTAATTTTGTTATCATACATGTCTCCGGCTTTGTTTTGAACTTATGTTGTAATTACAGTACTTTCCAGTTTTACATACTTAGTACATATTGTGTAATCGACCCTTTCCTGGCCGCGTCATGCCGCAGAAAGTGGTAAGCAGTGGTGGATCCTCATTCTTAGGATCACTTATCGACGCCGGCTCCATTTCTCGGAGGCTTGTCTCTTTGTACGATCTTTCACCGATGTTGTAGATTTATGTACATTCGTGGTATGGCGGGGCCCCGCCACGATTGTTATTCCTAGAGGTCTGTATTCACATACGTGGATCAGAAGAATCGAGTCTGATTGTACTTTTGATTATGTTTATATTATGGAAGACGCACTTGCTCGGCTAGCTTTGTGATGTTTATTGTTTACACATGTGTTTATGTTGTGTATGTTCCGCTGCTATTCTCTGATGTATACCTGAACAGGGTGCCCAGGTAGGGCACCAGTCGCGGCCCGGGGTCGGGTCGTGACACGGCCCATCATGGGACTCGATGAAAGCAGACATATTCATATACATACCGTACCCGGCCCATTATGGGACTCGGTGAATGAAGTCATATCCATATACATACCGTACCCGGCCCATTATGGGACTAGGTGAATGAAGTCATATTCGTGGATACTTGTCCACATATACCGTACCCGGCCCATTATGGGACTCGGTGAAATCATATAATAACACTTGCACGAATAGCTATCATGAGCAACCTTGTGCAATTTAAATCATCATTTTACTCTCAATAAAATCATCTTTAAAAATGAACTTTCATTTTAGCAAAACCAAGGCACTATCACATCTTTCATTTTAGAAAACACCAAGGTACCAACATATCATGTACCAAACATATATAATGAACTTTCACTTGTAACATCAAAGGCACTTATCATATCTTTTCTTTTAGAAAACCCAAGCACTATCATGTCATGTAATATTAGGACTTGAACCCAAAAGTACTATGTACGTCCACCGTACATTCATTTTATAAAAAGAGTCATATCATGTATCATTAGGGACTTGAACCCAAAAGTACTATGTACGTCCACCGTACATTCATTTTATAAAAAAGAGTCATATCATGTATCATTAGGGACTTGAACCCAAAAGTACTATGTACTACATTCATTTTATAAAAAAGAGTCATATCATGTATCATTAGGGACTTGAACCCAAAAGTACTATGTACGTCCACCGTACATTCATTTTATAAAAAGAGTCACATCATGTATCATTAGGGACTTTAACCTAAAAGTACTATGTATGTCCACCGTACATTCATTTTATATAAATCATGCCAAAATGAACTTTCATTTTAGAAAACCAAAGATACTAGCACTTGTAACTTCAAGGAACTTTCACCTATAAAATCAAGACACTTACACTTTTAAAATCAAGTCACTTACACTTTCAAAATCAAGTCACTTACACTTTCACAATCAAGTCACTTACACTTTCACAATCAAGTCACTTACACTTATCAAATCAAGCCACTTACACTTATAAAATCAAGTCACTTACACTTTCACAATCAAGTCACTTACACTTATCAAATCAATCCACTTACACTTATAAAATCAAGTCACTTACATATCATTTATCATAAAGGATTCAATGGAATTACGTATGTCCGTCATACACCCATTTCATATAAATAATCATGCCAAAAGAAGAAAGGATAGTTCACATACCTTATTGACGAACTAACCAACTCAACAATCTAGAATCCGCCTCAAGTAGTACTTCAACCTATAAATACAATAACGTGTATATCAACTCCATGCTTACTAGTGTAGGTCAATATCAAATAATGACTCTCTTTTCTTATAAAATTTGGGCAGCACTTCCCCTATTCATACGTACTTTTCCACCTTTCAATAAGGTCAATTTCATCAACAACCAAGCACCAATTAAGGGCACAACCAAACAGTTAACCAAGGTGATTCACACACATATTTCTCACGTAAATCAGCCTCTTATTCCACGTTAAAACAGTCCATAAAAATAGTCCACAATCCAACAATAACAAGGGTAAAATGTGAGGCCTTTTAACACCCTTCTACACCATTATTCCTTTAGGACTTTTATTAGCAATTAGTATACTTAAACATGCATAATGGTGGCTGAATTTTCAGTATTCTAACGCCACAAAACAGTCCCTAAAATAGCATAACAATATCCAACAGTTTTGTACAAGTCTCGGCCAAACAACCACAACCAAAGCCCTTTTTCAATACTCCTTATAATCCAATCCAAGTTCCAATACTTTAATATAATCATATCAACTTGTAATAACAATATTTCCTTCATTTTAACATGCAAGTAGTGACATTAATAACAACAATAATAACCAACGAATTCAATACCAAAACTGCCTCATTTTCGGCCAAACTACCACAAGCACTTCTTATTCTCTATTCTTCTTAACACAAGTTCATCTACCAATTATAACAACATGTAATATCCAATTACTTCAAGAGGAAGAAGAAATCTTACCTTAAATCTTAGCCAAAACAGTCCACAAGTTTCGGCCACACCACTCTATTTTGCACCACTTCTTCAAGCTCCAACAACACTCATGTAACCTCTACAAGCTTATACCCATCTTGTCTTCTTATTTTGCTTTCAAAAAGTTCATCTAAAGCTTAGGATTTCAAATTTAACTTTCGGCCCAAATGATTTTGGATAATCTTGGAGAGTTAACTTGGCTTAAAACTTGATTAAGGTGCTTAATATTGGAAAATAACTTGTCTTTGATCTTCACTTTCAATGGAATTTTCTAAAACCTAAGGCTAAGAGAAGAGAGGAGAGAAAATTGGAGAGAAAGATATTTTTGTAATGAAGTCCAAGTATTCCTATACACTCCTCTATATAGATATTTTCTTAGCAAGACAAGTGGATGATGGACACATGTCACCCTCCTATTGGTCAAAACCTCTTCTCACAAAATATCTTAACACTTGGTTTCGATGGACACCCCCCCTCCCCCAAATTGTGAAATTTTCAATTGGCTCATATTCTTAATCCCAAGATTTAATAACACAATCCTAAGTCCATAACTCCATTTGGAAAGAATTCAACCACAAATATATTTCCGTCGTCACATTTTTTTGTATCCAAATTTTTTCCATATAGAAATGTAAATATACTTTCCTTCCAACCTTCCAATCTTATTTCCTTACTTACGTTCTCATTTATATGCCCTGGAACTACGGGATGTAACATTCTTCCCTCCTTAGAAATATTTTCGTCCTCGAATGTTCATCAAAGGTCTCAAGCTACACAAATTTCGGCATAGGCTCTTTTCACTATACCTATCAACCTATACTCGAAACACAAGGATGTCTCACATGGCCACAATATAACACATAGTCTCATTCTACTTCTGATAGTCCTTAGCACATTGTACTTCCTTTGTAATCAAAGTCACATTCATAAGGTCCTATTGCAGTTCCTTAAAATCGATTATACTATTTCCAATCAGCTCAACAATCATCAACGACAATCACAAGTGGTCGTGACAAAGGTGGTATCAGAGCAGTTAGTCTTCGGCATGTCTACAGACCATGTGCAGTAGAGTCTTGGTTATCGGTGTGTTGTGCACCACACCTATAAGCGAGGCTACAATACATTTAGGATTGGTTTCTATTATTCTTACTCTAAGATCGTGCGATAAAGATATGTTGTTAGGGTAGTCCCTCCTTAACGTATTATTGTGGTTGCAGCTATGAGAAAGCTGCAACTACGTTCTCATTTATAAGCCCTGGAACTACGGGGTGTAACATTCTTCCCCCCTTAGAAACATTCGTCCTCGAATGTTCATCAAAGGTCTCAAGCTATACAAATTTCGGCATAGTCTCTTTTAATTATACCTATCAACCTATACTCAGTAAACACAAGGATACCTCACATGGCCACAATATAACACATAGTCTCATTCTACTTCTAATAGTCCTTAGCACATTGTACTTCCTTTGTAATCAAAGTCACATTTATAAGGTCTTATTGCAGTTCCATAGAATCGACAATACCATTTCCAATCGACTCAACAATCAGCAACGGCAATCATGAAGTGGTTTATACTCAAACCAAGGAATCACAACCAACTATACAACAATTTTACCAACACGTATACAAAGCCCATATATTCCCTTCCGGCGTCACTTTTCTCATAGCTGCAACCACAATAATACGTTAGGGATGGACTACCCTAACAGCATAGCTCTATCGCACGATCTTAGAATAAGAAGAACAGAAACCAATCCTAAATGTCTTGTGGCGCTTTTTATAGGTGTGGTGCACAACACGCGATAACCAAGACTCTATTGACGCGATGCGTGGATATTCCAAGGACTAATCGTTACGATACCACTCTTGTCATGATCAGAACCGGACCCGTGACTAGTTCCTACACAGGTACCTTATACCCAGCATGACATATAACCAAATAAAGCTTTAAGAAAACTCATAATCTCATAAAATAAACAGGCAAGCCGACAAGACCGCCACTTTTCATAGAATTGTCCAAGCGGACTACAACCGTACACCCGCCCAACCCACACACATGACTATAGACTCTAAGAGTTTTACAATAACTATGGTGAACAAGGTCTCGTCGCATTCTGAATATACACAAGTCAAAATGGAAGACACGTAAAGCGACTAGGCTCAACAATAGAGCTATCCGAAATCGCTGAGCAAGGATCCTAAGCTCGAGGATCACCAAACTGTACCTATACTGCGGCATGAACGCAAACCCCGGGAGGTCGAGACAACAAGTATCAAGTATGTAAACATAAAGTACAGTAAATAAGATCATAACTGGCAAACAGATGACAGGACAAGTATGAAAATCAAATATCAGATCCAACCGTGCCATATAACATAAGAGCCAATTGTACCCTTTTAAAACTGAGAGTCAACTATGCCTTTTTTTTTTTAAAAGTCAGAGTCATATCGAAATCATGAATTTCTGCCCATATGATCATATACTGTCATAATTATCTACTCCCTCATTATGGATACATGTCTATGGAATCATATATTGTCGTGAGTATTGATCGGTGTATTTTATATACACTTTTTGAGTCATTTTTAGTTAGTCTTTTATCCATTTTTGTACAAATACGTGTCGTCTTAGGATATATTTTCTTTCTTTTGAGTCATATTGGTTAAAGTGGGTCATTGGCGGAAAAGGAGAAAAAAGAGGGCAAAAACGGAGGGTCCAGAGCTCGAAATGCGAGAAAGTGGAGAACAGCACATGTGCCAGCGCCGCGCGCCTCTAGACAAATAGAGGCAGCGGCGCGCCTAATTTCGAGGATTGCAGAACTTCCGCGCGGCGCGATTCTGGCCGCGCCGACGCTGAAAAATCGAAATTCGATCGAATAATGGGCGAGCCCGAAGGTAAACCACACTGCTTTTGAAACTATAAAAGGAGAACCCTAGAGCGGTTTTAAGGGTTTCCTTTCGCAATTCCACATTCTTGGAATCAAGATGGAGACCAATTTCTTAGTAATTTTCTTGTTCTTATTTATTTCTTTCAGTTTATGTTGGATGTTAAACTAGTTCTTGTCATGTCTATGGCTAGGAACTAACTTTAATATAGGGCTTTCCATGTCAATTCACTTGAACCTTTTCTTTATGAATTAATGCATGTTCTTGGTTCTTCTTGTCACGACCCGACCAGGCTGGCATCGTGCCCTACACAGGCACCCCTTACGTATACATCGAGAGAATAGCAATGAACATACACAACTCATAAAAACACTTAGACATAATATATCAATAGGCTAGCCGATAAGGCCACCTTCCGTAAAATATACATAATAAAACAGTACATTTTTTTTCTTTACAACCCAATCCACAAGACATGACTACAGCACTTAAGAATAAAAAGCGTGGCGGACAGGCCCCGCCATACCACGAATGTACAACAACCGGCAATACCGAGGATAAGCCTCCGAGTAATGGAGCTTCAACCAGTGAATCAGTGATCCTAAAAGTGAGGATCAGCAACCTGTATACTCTACCTGCGACATGAACGCAACCCCCCGAATGAGGTCAGTACAACATGTACCAAATATGTGAAACTGAAAGTACTGTAGTGAAATCATAAGTCTAAAATAAAACTGGAGACATGTATGATAACTCATATAACAGTACATTGTGTCTTACTAACAATGAGAGTAAATAAGAGTATACTTACAACATAAAAATAGGAGGCTCACAATCAAAGCAGGATCACCCGCCCGTAGTATCATTAAGCAATTCTACTCCTGGGACTATTTCACCCGCAAGGGTCGTGTGGACCCGCATGAGGTATTCCTCGCATAGGCTGTATCCGCCCGCATAGGTCGTGTAGACCCGCATGAAGTATTCCTCGCATAGGACTGGTCCGCCCCGCATGGGACTATTTCACCCGCATAAGCCCTTACGGACCCGCATGAGGTATTCCTCGCATCATGGGTAGCAAATCCACGGAATATGCAAATGCCACAAACCCGGGGAATGACCCCGTAATGCATAATATATCACTAGAACAAAATGTCTATCATACATAACATAAGCACTACCGGCTTACCATACATAACATAAGCACTACCGGCTTATCATACAAAACATAAGCACTACCGGCTTATCATACAGTATATAAGAAAGTTAAGAAATCCCCTAACTTCTTATTAGTCTTGTTCATATACACTCTCATTTTAGTTTACTTAAGGCACTATCATGTCTTTATAAAAATCCGGGAATTTAACCCAAGTACTACATACTTCCACTCTTTTAAAAAGACTCATTTTTCATATAAAACTTCCAAGATACTAATAACCGTAGTATCAAGTCGTATCTACTTTTCAAGACAAGTCACAATACTTTTAGAAATACATTTAGGCTTCTAAATCAAGTGACTTCTTTTCTTTCAAAACCTTAAGCAATTGATGCCTTTAAATCAATTTTCCTTTCATTATTTCAAGTCATTTAGCATACTTATAATAATTAGAGTAAACCACTCTTTTTAACTTTCCATAAAGCTATTATAACCAACTTCCCATAAAGCCGTTTTACTAGCTTTATACTTTAGAAACTTACATTCTTCTTTATAACCAAGAGACTTAAACTTTCCAACAAAACAAGTATCAATGATACTTTCAACATACTTAAAGTCTCTTAACTTTTAAAAACCAAGATATCCTTAATATTTTTAAACAAGTGAGTAAATTCCCTAACTCAACCAACTTGAACATTCTTAAGATAAACCAAGGATATCAAATGGACTAGATTCGTCAAAAACGCGTACGTCTATCGTACTATACATTTATAACTTATTCATGCTCGAGAGATAAGAAAGTTCCACATACCTCTTGGTTCAATCCACTTGCCAAGTCCAATATGCGTCTTGTTATACCCCGTGGTTGTGGTATGTATGTGAGGGCGTGCGTGCGAGTCTGAAAAATTTTGAAAAGAAAGAAAGATGTGAGTTTTCGACGGAAAAGTTTCCGGTTATTTGTGAAGAAAAAGGTTCGTTAATGGGAATTGGGTTCCCAGATTTGGTATTTGGACTTCATAGATTATATTAGAATTTTGAGATTTTATTTTCGGAAATGGTCACGTGGGCCCACGAGAAATTCTGGTTTGTGGGGCCGCTTTGTTTTTGAGATTTCGTAAATTGGATATTTTCGGAAGACGAAATATTCAGGCGAATCGAGGCGACACGTGTCACCCTACGTGGCACCCTCGGGCGATTTTACATTTGTGCACAACACCGGTTGAGTCATTTTTCGACCAAGCGTTTTGCGTAACTGCGCGGAAAATTCGGCTATGTCGTTTTGTATTTTTGCGGATTTTTCCGAGAGGCGAAACATTCGGACCAACGGAGGGTGACATGTGTCACCCCACAATGGAGACATGTGGGCAAGACTGGCCGAGCGGGCAAGTTGGGCTTGATATTTGTGTAGATATTTGCAGGGTTTTAAGGAGTAGGGTCTAGGGTGCACTTGGCTTGATCTTGGCCTTACACTTGCCTTGCACATGGCTTGATCTTGGCCGTTGGTTGGCTTTTGGTTTTGCTATAAATACCCTCCTCCTTGTGAAGACTTATTCATTCACTCCTCACTTTGTCTAAGTCTTGAAATCCCTCCTCCTCTTGTAGCTCTCGTCCTAAGCCTCTCCCCTCCTCCTCCTCATGGCCTTTGGCCGAGAAGGGTCCCCTCAATGTGGTGCTAGCAGTGGGGTACCACTGCAACTAGTTGTTTCGCATAATACCCTTTGTTGTGGTATAGAAATACTCCCAGTATTGTTATAATGCCCAAAATACCTTAGCCTTGTACCTTGTAGTATTCCAAAGATACCTCTTTCGTAGAGTCAGAAATACTACCTTTTGTCCTTTAGTCTCAAGCGAAACCCTAAGAAAATCTTCATAGTTGGTTGAAGTATTTGAGTAAGTTAGTTAGAACTTCTAAGGGTTGTTTGGAGTGGTTTGGAGCGAGTGAAGTGAGCTAAACCTTGCTCAGACCGACATTATAACTTGGATAATTTTGGGCTTATCGAGGTAATTATCTTGTCCTCTATTGTAATTGGAAATTACATGTTTGTTAGAATATATAGTTGAAGTATACTATATATGGAGCTATACTTAGTATTCGCAATGTCTTTTGACTTAAGCTGAAGAATAAAGCCGAATCGAACTGTATTTACATAGGATTGTATTATGAGACTTGTGTAGAATTGTACACGTCAGGTTAGGCGTGTAAACCCCAGTTGGCTTGGTAGCGAGCCTCGATAGAGGAGGAGTTTTGCGCCATGTTGCGGGAGGTCTTGTAATTTTCTATAGAAAGATAAACTTGTGTTTTGGGGTTAATAGACGTTTGTGACCTTTATAGGTGAAAGTACTAAGAGTAGCGTATTCTACTCGAGGAGAGGAAAGGGCTAGCAAGGTTGTAGTACTTGGAGCATTTTGCTTATTGTCGATAAATCGTCGCGAGGTATGTGAACCTCTTCCTATCTTTTCTAGCATGATTGTTGTGGAACTATGTAGTACGGCAGACGCGTACGTGCTAAGTGATTTGGTTGGTTTAAAACATAGGGTGTTATAATAGCTTTATGGGAAGTTAGTTATAACGACCTTATGTAAGTGAAAATGGTTTACTGATGTTAGAAGTTAAGAGACTTGATCTTATAAGATAAGAGACTTAACTTATTTGTTTTAATGTGGATGTTTGTGTGAAACCTCATTCGTGAGTAATGAGTACTTGGTTTTTAAAGGGATAATGTTTTACTGATTTCGGGAATCAGAATGTATATCGACAGACCACTGCAGCGTTAATAAAAGGAAAATGTATTGAATAATGATGTGTTGTATTAAAACCAAGAGAAACCTCCATCCGCATAAGCTAAGATAAGACAAAATGATATTACATTTTCTAGATCATGGTCATTGTAATAAGATCGTTATAAACAAGAATAAACTACTCACATATATGACATATGTTACTCGATTGTTCTAAAAGAATCAGTGATTAAGTTTGGGAACTATGAAACCATTTGAAAATGAGAAGCTTGAGTAATGAAACTAGGCAAGCTGGAACTTAGGAAAAGAATGTTGTTACTTGGTTTTGAAAAGGAAGGTGGGTTGGTCATTCTAATACTACGGTATCGGGTGACTTTATAAAAGAAATGGATCTCTTTAAAAGAACTTAAGGTATGTAGTACTTTGGGGTTAAAACCCGACTTTGGCATAAAATGAAAGTACTTTGAGTTGTGTGAAACACTTATGCTTGTTGTTGTGAAACTTGCCTATGCTTGTTGTTGTGAAACTTGCCTATGCTTGTGATGATAGCCTTTGTTGTGCAAGTGTGGTATTTCTGTGTTACCGCGTCTCTCGATAGAGGGCCGGTCGACTTGTTGAGAACTTACTTGGGCGTCTTTGGTGATGGAGAATTCACGTATGTTTCCATTTTGATTCTTGTCTTGTTGTTGATGTCACGTGGACATGTCTACCGTCGCAGAATTCCGGCATGCGCATGCGGTCGGGTTGATTACCGATATATTGTTATTGTGGTTACATGGACATGTCTACACCGAGGTAGAATTCCGGGGCATGTGTACGCGCGGGTTGATCATGATATTATTGTTGATGTCACATGGGCGTGTCTACAGAGGTAGAATTCGGGCATGTGGCCATGGGGCATTGGTATTATTGTTGCATCATGGACATGTCTACACCGATGCAGAATTCCGGGGGCATGCGGCCATGATGCGAACATGATTGATGTTGTGGGCGTGAGACCCATAGTTATATTTGAGTAATGACTTGAGGGCGTGAGTCCCTGACTGGGTATGACTGCTTTTATGTTGTGAACTGTAGTTTGGTTATCATACATGTCTCCTGCTTTATATAGACTAGTATGATTTCATTACAGTATTTTTACAGTTTCACATACTTGGTACCTGTTGTACTGACCTCCTTCGGGGGGATGCGTTCATGCCGCAGGTAGAGGTACATCGGTCGTGGATCCTCGCTCTTAGGATCACGAACAGCGTATTGGGAAGCTCCGTTTCTTGAGGCTTATCTTTTGGTATGTGTTCCACGAGTTGTAGGTTCTTGTACATTGAGGTATGGCGGGGCCTGTCGTCATAGTCGTTGTAAATCTTAGGTCTGTACATCACTTGTGTGGCGGGGTTGTAAAGGATTAAGCTGAGTTTTATGTATATCACGAAGGCAACCGTTTTGGTTGCTTTGTTTATTATTATATCTCATGTTTCATGACTCATGTTTTATTTTCCGTGGTTTTCTCGATGTTGTATCACTAGGGTGCGGGATAAGGCACGATGAACGCCCCGGGCAGTCGTTACAAAAGTGGTATCAGAGCAGTTAATCCTCGGAAAGTGTCTACAGACCGTGTCTAGTAGAGTCTTGATTATCGATGTGTTGTGCACCACATCTATAATCGAGAGGCTGAGACATTTAGGATTAGTTTCATTTTTCTCATTCTGAGATCGTGACTTAGAGCAGTGTGATAAGTTGGACCCCTCAGACGTATTTCGTATATACCAGTTATGCCTCCGCGCAAGGCAAACACCGCCCAGAAGGGCAAGGCAGCCGAGGCAGCTGCTAGTGAGATCTGAGGAGTACGAGGCGCGAGCCCTGACAGTACGAGTTGTGCTTGACGGCCGGGTTTTGTAGCGGACGCCGCCAAGAAGTTTAGAGCGCGGCCGTGGGCGTGAGACTACATGCACTGAGCCTCCCCGATGCAGGGCGAGGAGACGGGTTACAAGAGAGATGGCGATTCTTGGCCGCCGTGCGTGGCGATATGAGGATAGGCCGGAATCAGCTGGCCCAGATAGCACCGATGGTTCACCCCGAGCAGATAGTTTGAGGCTACGGACTTTACGAGTTGTTGCCCTTGAGTTTTATGGGTCGAGGCACGAGGATGATCGCAGGAGTTCATCCGGATTCTGACCGATCATGCGGGTGATCGAGGCTTCGAGACCGAGTCGGTGACCTTTGGTTCGCGTCGGCTGCGTGATACCGCGATCGATTGGTTTGATTCATGGAGCTTTCCGGGAGAGCATGCACCTCCAGCATATGGGATGAGTTTTCGGGCTTTCTCACGCACTTCTTGCCTCCGCAGATGAGAAGAACGGGCCGATGATTTTTGATGCTTAAACGGAGCGCGCGTCGGTTCGGGAGTACAATGTGGAGTTCGACTCATTGGCGTGACGTCCCAAATGGTAGCTAGTATGGAGGATCGAGTGCACCGATATGTTCTGAGGCTCGATGATTACATGTCGAGGCATGTTCGGGAGTAACCCTTTAGCGTACGACATTGCCCGCATGCGAGCTCATGCACTAGGATGTGAGGTACGGAGAGGTCGGCGAATGACTGGATCGCGAAGAGGCCGTGACATCGGGTCTTTGCGACTTCGAGGCGGACCGCCTGAAGATATTAGTTTTGCACCTCGCCGGTGCAGAGTGGTCCTCCACAACCTTGAGTATTCGAGCGGTCGAGGCTCGAGGTTCGTTTCGAGGAAGTGGGTGTTGGCGACGCGTCACCCTACCTCGGTGTGGTCGATGTGGTAGACCACATTTCGGGAGTGTCGTGGTGCGGGGAGCTTGTTATTTTTGCGCCAGCAGGCCATTTGCGAGGCTTGTCCAACCAAGGGTAGCACGGATGTTACGACTCGATCTCTGGATCGATGCTGGTTCATCGCCTTTCATGCGCATACTGCGGCGTGCCTATGATTAGAGTGAGCGGTAGCTTGGTATATCCTTAACCCTCAGAGTTTTGGTATGCTTGTTATGATGGTCTCATTATTGTGTGCTATGTACGAATAAGCGTTGTGTTAATTGTGAGTTTGAAAACATGTTTAGTTGGGAGGTTACGTATGGGGGCATGGTAAGTGTGAACCTTAGACTATGTCACGACTGAGACCTTAGGGGTAAGGTCGTCTTGAGATTAAAGATTCGTTTTATGTTTGACCTTTATCAGAGTAGTAGTATACGTGGGATTTATTTGTGTGATAAGTCTGTGGGTAGTATGAGATGGAAGTGGTAGCTTTCATAATGTGAATTAGTAAGATTGTTCGGATCGGGAACAAGAGTTTGGCGCGATTGGGGTCGGGTTGAGGACCATTTGCGGTCAACCAGTAACCGGTTTGGGGTGGAGTCGGTTAGGTGGTCCGCGGTGGTAGGAGTCACGAGGATGCTAGGCCCAAGTTTGTATGATCATCGTATGAGTTCGTGGACGCGTTCGACGAAGCGGTTCGTAAAGGCCGGAATGGCCTTAAGGAAGTTTGAGGTTAGTAAGATGACCAAGTTTGGAGGTAGTGACTCAGAGATTTTCGAACGGAAGTAATGATGAAGTATGGTACGTCTTTGAGAGTTCGAGTGTTCGAGAAGGGTACAACGAGTAAGGGAGGAAGATAACGTGTGTTATTTCGCGTTGCCGTGGCGTTGCAACTTGTTAGAGGAACTTTATCGTTATTCGACTTGAGAAGGAACATTCGGGACGAATGTTTCTAAGGAGGGGAGAATGTTATACCCGTAGTTGCGTGGTATGTATGTGAGGGCGCACGTCTGAGTCTGTGAGAAAATTTTGAAAAGAAAGAAAGATGTGAGTTTTCGACGGAAAAGTTTAGGTTATTTGTGAAGAAAAAGGTTCGTTAATGGAATTGGGTTCCCAGATTTGGTATTTTGACTTCATAGATTCTATTAGAATTTTGAGATTTTATTTTATGAAATGGTCATGTGGGGCCCACGGGATAAATTTACGGTTTAGTGGGGCCCGCTTTGTTTATGAGATTTCCAGAATTGGATATTTTGGAAGGCGAAATATTGCAGGCGAATCGGGGCGACACGTGTCACCCCGTGGCACCTGGCGATTTTACATTTGTGCACAACACCGGTTGGAGTCGTTTTTCGGCCAAACGTTTGCGTAACTGCGAAGGAAAATTCCGGCTATGTCGTTTTGTATTTTTGCGGATTTTTCCGAGAGGCGAAACGATACGACCAACGGAGGGTGATATGTGTCACCCTCGCGATGGAAGCATGTGGGGCGTGACTGGCCGTGGTGGGCAAGTTGGGCTTGATATTTGTGTAGATATTTGAGGGTTTTAAGGAGTAGGGTCTAGGGTGCACTTGGCTTGATCTTGGCCTTACACTTGCCTTGCACATGGCTTGATCTTGGCCATTGGTTGGCTTTTGGTTTTGCTATAAATACCCCTCCCTTGTGAAGACTTATTCATTCACTCCTCACTTTGTCTAAGTCTTGAAATCCCTCCCCTCCCTCTTGTAGCTCTCGTCCTAAGCCTCTCCCTCCCTCCTCCTCGTGGCCTTTGGCCGAGAAGGGTCCCCATGGTCTTGGTGCAGTGGGTACCACAGCCTAGTTGTTTTAGCATAATACCCCTTTGTGGTATAGAAATACTCCCTAGTATTGTTATAATGCCCAAAATACCTTAGCCTTGTACCTTGTAGTATTCCAAAGATACCTCTTACGTAGAGTCAGAAATACTACCTTTTGTCCTTTAGTCTCAAACCGAAACCCTAAGGAAATCTTCATAGTTGGTTGAAGTATTTGAGTAGAAGTTGATTAGAACTTCTAAGGGTTGTTGGAGTGGTTTGAGCTTTGCGGTGGAGCTAAACCTTGCTCAGGACCGACATTATAACTTGGATAATTTTGGGCTTATCGAGGTAATTATCTTGTCCTCTATTGTAATTGGAAATTACATTTTTGTTAGAATATATAGTTGAAGTATACTATATATGAGCTATACTTAGTATTCGGCAATGTCTTTTGACTTAAGCTGAAGAATAAAGAATCGAATCTGTATTTACATGGGTGTGACGATGAGACTTGTGTAGAATTGTACACGTCAGGTTAGGCGTAAACCCCCGGTTGGCTTGGTAGCCGGCTCGATAGAGAGAGTTTTCTTGCTTGCGGGAGGAGTCGCCAATTTTCTATAGAAAGATAGAAACTTATGTTTTGGGGTTAATAGACGTTTGTGACCTTTATAGGTGAAAGTACTAAGAGTAGCGTATTCTACTCGAGGAGTGGAAAGGGCTAGTGAGTTGTAGTACTTGGAGCATTTTGCTTATTGTCGATAAATCGTCGCGAGGTATGTGAACCTCTTCCTATCTTTTCTAGCATGATTGTTGTGAACTATGTAGTGCGGTGAGCATACATGTGCTAAGTGATTTGGTTGGTTTAAAACGTAGGGTGTTATAATAGCTTTATGGGAAGTTAGTTATAACGACCTTATGTAAGTGAAAATGGTTTACTGATGTTAGAAGTTAAGAGACTTGATCTTATAAGATAAGAGACTTAACTTATTTGTTTTAATGTGGATGTTTGTGTGAAACCTCATTCGTGAGTAATGAGTACTTGGTTTTTAAAGGATAATGTTTTCGATTTGGAATCGAATGTGTATCGGCTGCACCACTGCGGCGTTAATAAAAGGAAAATGTATTGAATAATGATGTGTTGTATTAAAACCGGTGAAACCTCCATCTGCATAGAAGCTAAGATAAGACAAAATGATATTACATTTTCTAGATCATGGTACGTAATAAGATCGTTATAAACAAGAATAAACTACTCACATATATGACATATGTTACTCAATTGTTCTAAAAAAGAATCAAGTGATTAAGTTTGGGAACTATGAAACCATTTGAAAATGAGAAGCTTGAGTAATTGAAACTAGGCAAACTGGAACTTAGGAAAAGAATGTTGTTACTTGGTTTTGAAAAGGAAGGTGGGTTGGTCATTCTAATACTACGGGTATCGGGTGACTTTTATAAAAGAAATGGATCTCTTTTAAAAGAACTTAAGGTATGTAGTACTTTGGGGTTAAAAACCCGGACTTTGGCATAAAATGAAAGTACTTTGAGTTGTGTGAAACTTGCCTATGCTTGTTGTTGTGAAACTTGCCTATGCTTGTTGTTGTGAAACTTGCCTATGCTTGTGATGATAGCCTTTGTTGTGCAAGTGTGGTATTTCTGTGTTACCGCGTCTCTCGATAGAGGGCCGGTCGACTTGTTGAGAACTTACTTGGACGTCTTTGGCGGTGATGGAGAATTCCACGTATGTTTCCATTTTGATTCTTGTCTTGTTGTTGATGTCACATGGACATGTCTACACCGTCTGAATTCGGGCATGCGCGTGCGGTCGGGTTGATTACCCGATATATTGTTATTGTGGTTACATGGACATGTCTACACCGAGGTAGAATTCGGGCATGTGGCCACGCGCGGGTTGATCACCCGATATTATTGTTGATGTCACATGGACGTGTTCACACCGAGGTAGAATTCGGGGCATGTGGCCGTGGGCATTGGTATTATTGTTGCATCATGGACATGTCTACACCGATGCAGAATTCGGGCACGCGCCGTGATGCGAACATGATTGATGTTGTGGGCGTGAGACCCATAGTTATATTTGAGTAATGACTTGAGCGTGAGTCCTCGATCGGGTATGATCGCTTTTATGTTGTGAATCGTAGTTTGGTTATCATACATGTCTCTGCTTTATATAGACTAGTATGATTTCATTCTGATATTTTCTGATTTCACATACTTGGTACTGTTATCGACCTCCTTCGGGGCCGCGTCACGCCGCAGTAGAGGTGCATCGATCGTGGATCCCCGCTTAGGATCACGCCAACAGATTGGGAAGCTCCGTTTCTTGGAGGCTTATCTTTTAGTATGTGTTCCCGAGTTGTAGGTTCTTGTACATTCGTGGTATGGCGGGGCCCGTCCCGTCATAGTCGTTGTAAATCTTAGAAGTCCTGTAGTAATGCTTTGTGTGGCGGGTTGTAAAGGATTAAATCGTTTCGAGTTTTATGTATATACGAAGGCAACCGTTTTGGTTGGCCTGTTTATTATTATATCTCATGTTTCATGACTCATGTTTTATTTTCCGCTGGTTTTCTCTGATGTTGTATCACTAGGGTGCCCGGGATAAGGCACCAGTAACGGGCCCCGGAACGGGTCGTTACACGTACGTAGTATGTCAACCTATAATGACCATAGTACGTCTATTAACTTCTTACTTCAAACGTAGAATATTCCAAGTGCAAAGTCACTAAATTCTACGGAAAATCGTACAACACTTCCTTTGTTTATACATACTTTGCCACATTTTTCAAGGCCGAATTCAATAACCAAACACGCCACATTTAAGGCTCAATCAATGTAGTTATCAATAGGGGATTACACGTCTACAAGACGTGTAAAATTCCTCCCCACAATTTATAACAAACTAGTCCAACATATAATGTCATTCTCGGCCAAAGGTGTAACAACATATCAATTTTCCAATTCCTTTTCAATTCAAGTTGTTTATTATAACATGATATCAAGCCGCAATCGATTATAACTACTACATTCTTCAAGTAGGTAACATGTGACAATTCAAATTATCAATCAAATTGGATTTCAATTTCAAATGGCTCAACTTGTCATTTTCGATTTTAGGCATTCTACTATCCATATCACTTATAAATCTTCAACACAATATACTTCATGCTAGTAAATATGTAAGGCTAACAACAATATGTAATCTTATAACACTTTAAGAGGACAAGATTGTTACCATAACGAGCCTTAATCCACTTCAAGATCTGAAGTCGCTCCTTAGCAACTTAGAGTCTCTTCTTGACACTTCAATCCGCCACTTGAGACCCTTAGCATCTCACAAACAACTTTCCTTTAAACTTCCAATCAAAACCTAGGAAAGCAACTAGGTTTTCACCTTGCGGCTAATACGAAAACAATCTTTTTCCGGGATCTTTCTATAGAGATACCCTTACAATACACTTAGGAACCTTGGTTTAAAGTATGAGGATTATTGGACAAAAATTGAAAATTTTCCTCTTGGAAATGGACCATTGTCGTGAGCCTCCTTAAGAGAGCAAGAACAAGATTTCAATTTTTTTCTCTAAGTGTAGAATGACAAAGTCTTGCTACTATTATACTTAAATAATACTAGGAAGGGTCAAGATTAAAACAAATGGGTGGCTTGGATGAGTTTCACAAGGATCAAGCCAAGTGGCCCTTTGACAAGTCAACAATGTCAAGCTATTTGTCTTTGCAAGACTTGGTCATTTAAATTATGGTCAAATGACCATTTTATCCATGCCATTTTCATCCAAGACCACTAAGGGGGTGACACGTGTCGCTCTCCCATTAAATCACAATATTTTGTTTTCCGACAATTCCATAATTCCGATAAATTTTTACTCGTCTCCAATCTTAACATTTTTTAGTTCTTACGTACGTTCTTATAAACATATCCTGAAATTCCGGGGTGTAACATTCTTCCCCCCTTAGAAACATTCGTCCCCGAATGTTCTTTTGGGAGTCAAACTTAAAGATAGCCACATAGTCTCCTTACAACCCCTACATACCAATAATGCCACACGTGGCCACATAACAATGCTCATACTAAAATGTCAACCTGAACCCCCATGTGTCAACGTCGGTTATCTACATAAAGCTTCTGCTGACTCTGAGCTTACTAATAATCTTTCCTGGATAAGCTTAGCCTTATCCACAGCCCGCTGAATCAAGTCTGGACCAAATAACTGAACCTCGCCTACGTCGAACCAACCAACCGGCGATCTACACTTTCTTACATACAAGGCCTCATACAGGGCCATCTGAATACTGGAAGGGTATCTGTTATCATACGTAACTCAACAAGAGGCAAATAATCCTCCCGGCTATCTCTGAAATCAAAAACACAGGCCCGCCACCTATCCTCAAGTGCCTGGATAGTACGCTCTGCCTGTCCGTCGGTCTGAGGGTGAAATGTCAAATGTCACACTGAGACTCACCTGTGTCCCTAATACCTTCTAGAAAACCTCCAGAAGTTAGTCGTGGTGAACTCATATGTCCGACATAATAAATGTAGGCACCAGTGAAATCTCACAATCTCCCGCTATAAAAGCTAGCATAATCCTCACCGAGTAAGTGGTCCTAACCGAAGAACACTACTGGTTTCACTTATTTACCATGACCCCCAGGGAGTCGCACTTCCTCTGAGTACGATGCCACCCTGTAACAAGATCCATATCAATTACCTCCCGCAACTAAGTTGGGATTTCAATCGCCTGAAATAGCCCACTGGGCTTGTGGTGTTCAACCTTGACCTGCTACTAATTCGGACATTAAGTAACAACTCTGCTACGTCCCTTTTCAGGTCATTCTACCAATACATACATCTGATGTCACGACACAACTTAGTCGACCCCGAACAATTAGAGCAATAAGCATTGTGTGCCTCCCCTAAAAACATGCTGACAAGTCCTGCAGCACCGGGGTACACACAATCTATCCTCATATCACAGCACCCCATCCGGTGCTACTTAAACAGGCTCTTCTCTTCTCGGAGAGCCGTATCTCGATACCGTATCATAACTGGATCCTCATACCGTCGCCTCTTTACCTCCTCAACGACGGAAGATTCGGCAACCTCTCGGATCCAAACTTCATTCTCCTTGGAAACAAATAATCGAACCCCTCGGCTCGGTAGCTGATGAATTTCACGGACCACATCCTGTCTATCTGGCTGCCCATCTGGCAGACTACCCATAAATCCACGACTAAGAGCGTCTGTAACCGTCTCGGCTTTCCCCGGGTGGTATAGGATATCGATATCACAATCCTTGAATAACTCTAACCACCGTCGCTGTCGCAAATTCTACTACCTCTGTCTGAAGGTATACCAGAGGCTATTGTGGCCTGCTCATATATCCACATGAAATCTCTATAAGGAATGCCTCCAATCTTCAAGATACGAATAACTGCCGCCGACTCTAAATCATGAGTAGCGTAATTCCTTTCATGCTTCTCTAACCGCCGGGAAAACATAGGCGCTAACCTTATCGTTCGAGTTTCTACTCGTCTTTCCTTTATAAGATATTTCAAGTTGTTCTGGGGTCCCTTACCCCTCCGTATTATCTTACAATCTTTATCGTCAGTACAGATGCTACCACCTTCCCTCGAGGTGTTCTTACTGCCCATTATCTACTAATGGTCTTACACTAGTCTGGGGTAATCATATCTCGTGCAACTTACATATCTGTTATACCCCGTATTTCCATAGTATGTACGTGAGGGCGTACGTACAAAAGTTTAGCCTTAGTTAAGCTTAAGGGACAAAATTTGTGCACAACCCACGAAAAGAATCGTTTTCCGACGAAACGTTTTCCAAAACTTGCGAAGGGAAAATTACGGTTGCGACATTTATATTTTTTGCGGATTTTTCCGAGAGACGAAATATTTTGGACCAACGAGAGGGCGACACTTGTCATCCTCAAGTGGACGGCAACTTGTGGGCAAGCATGGCACGATTTTGTGGCCTAAACCATGGGTCAATGTTTGGTGAGTGATTTGTGGAGTAGGGATAGGGGCACTTGTGCAAATCCACACCCTCCACTTGCCCTCCACTTGCCTTAATCTTGGCCCTTGAAAGCCCTATAAATACCCCCCTTGAGTTGAAGACTTCTTCATCCACAAATCATCTTCCAAGTCTCAAAACTCCCCACTGAGAGCTGGCCCAAAGCTCTCTTGAAGAGCTGTCTAAACACCCCTTTCCCCTTCCTAGTAGTCTCAAAAGCCCCTCTTGGTAGAAAATACTCTCCAAGTATTGTTACTATCCCCAAAATACCCTAGCCGATATCTTGTAGTATTCCAAAGTCACCTATACAAAAAGCCCAAATACTATCTTATATCCATTAGTCACTAAACGAAACCCGGGAAAATCTTCATAGTTGGTTGAAGTAAGTAGAAGTTGTGTAGAAACTTCTAAGGGTTTCTTGGAGCGGATTGGAGCGTCTGACAGAGCTAAACCTTGCTCGGGATCGACTCATAACTTGGATAATTTTGGGCTTCTGAGGTAAATATCTTATCCTTCTATTGTAATTAGAGATTACATCTTGTAGAAGTATAGAACTAAGTATAAGACTTATAGAAGGATGGTATTAAAAGAAGAGAATTTAACTGTAATCACATCAGAAGATTATTAAAGAAGATTGGATCAGCATTTACATGGGATCGTATTTACTGAGACTTGTGTAGTTTAACGGTGGAAGTCTCGCCCGATTTTTAGAGAATTAAGAACCTTCGCTTAGAATATCCTATGAGTAGTCTAGACGTTGATAGACGATTTGACTATTATAGGTTGATACTCTGCGCGACATATTCGACTTGGCGGTGGATTTCGCGAGAAGGTATGTGATTCTTCCTATCCCTCGAGCATGATATTTTAAAATATATATATAGTACCAGAGACGACGTGTGTTAATCGAACATGGTTTTACTTGACGTCTTTTGACTTGAGTCTAAATAATAAAGAATCTTGAAGTATTTCAAAAGAATTATGAATCATTTTTAAAGAAGAGTAATACTTGGTTTTTAAACAAAAAGCTTAAGAGTTATACTAGTTTTATGGGAAGGTAGGTATAACAACTTAAGAAAGATAAAAGGAACGGTTTACTTATGTGTTATGAAAGACTTGTATTGATTTCTGGAAAGTATAGTAAGATGGTTTGTTGAGTAGACATACTATGATGCTATGTGTGTTAGTATCTTGTAACGTTTGAGTAAAGAGGTTATTCTTATGGTGCTTATGTTGTTTAACGATAAGTCGT
Organism: Przewalskia tangutica; assembly: GCA_029844215.1. NCBI lineage: Eukaryota > Viridiplantae > Streptophyta > Magnoliopsida > Solanales > Solanaceae > Przewalskia > Przewalskia tangutica. Next base: position 27,351,359 of record CM056720.1, on the reverse strand, counting down.
TATGTTAGTATTATATCACTCACCTCTTGACATGATATACCGGGGGTTAAGTTGCTCGATGTGAGGTACACCTCATGCGGTGCGTGTGACTATGATTCGAGAATACCTACGCGGTCCGTGGACCTATGCGAGCTACCGAGTTCCGTGTTAGTGTGCGGGATTACCTACGCGTCTATGTGGCTACGCGACTACGAGAGTCCGTGACGATGCCGGTGAGTAGCTACCCTCGATGCGTAATACCTCACGCGGCCTAGGTGGCCTATGCGATCGCGGAGTCGTGATTAGGCATGCATGATGATACTATGGGCGATTGGCCTTACTTTGATCATTCGCACTTAGAAAAGACACATACCTACCTATTATTGCTCTTGTTTGTGATGTGGCACTATGTGCGGTTACATTGATTGTTTCGAACATATTTGTAAAATTGGTTTTAAAATGATATGATTTCATTTAAAGTACCTTACAGTTTCACATACTTGGTAATTGTATCGACCTCCTCCGGGCTGCTCACGCCGCAGGTGAAAGCAGTGCTAGATCCGCATCCTTAGATCTTTTGCTTTGGTGTCGTGAGCTCCATCTTCTCCGAGGCTCGACTTTTGGTATGGTTCTCCCTGTTGTTGTAGATATATGTACATTCAGGGTATGGCGGGGCCCTGTCCCGCCATAGTTATTCACTTTCTTAGAGGTCTGTAGTCCTATTGTACAGTTGGGATGTAACTGCCAGATTTTGGTTTATATATATATATGCCGAAAGGCGACTTTTCTCAGATAAACTGTGTCTCAATTTACATTTGTTTCATGTCTTGTTTTTATATTCCGCTGATTACTCTGATGTATGACTACTGGGTGCGGGTAAGGCACTACCACGGCCCCTAACGGGTCGTGACAAAAGTGGTATCGAGCGCTTAATCCTCGGAAAGTGTCTACTGCATCGTATCTAGTAGAGTCTTGATTATCGTGTGTTGTGCACCACACCAATAATCGTGAGGCTATAGGATATTTAGGATTGGTTTCATTCTTCTCACTCGAGATCATGCCTTAGAGTTGTGTTATAAGTTGGACCTCTAACGTATTTCCTTTCTTTAACGCTTATGCCTCCACGTAGGCAACCCGCCCGAAGGCAAGGCAGCCGGCGGAGCCGCTAGTAGACACCGAGAGTCACGAGGGCTCGTGCCCGGGCCTATACCCGAGACGGCGAAGTTCCACGACGCCGCCGCCAAAGCAGGTTTGTGGCCGCAGCAGTGGTCGATGAGACCACAAGACTGCACCTCCACCCCCACACCGAGCATGAGACGGGTTCAGAGATGGCCCGCCATCGCCGTGATCGTGGCATACGCAGGATAGGTCGACGCAGCAGCTCCAGCCCAAAGAAGCACTGTGGTTCACCCGAGAACGGATAGTTTGAGGCTACGAGATTTTTTGAGTTATAGCCCGCCAGAGTTCTACGGGTCGAGGCCTGAGGATGATCCGCAGGAGTTCATCCGTCAGTTACAGAGGATCATGCGAGTGATCAAGGCTTCGGAGACCGAGTCCGCGGATCTTGGTTCGCATCGGCCGCGTGATACCGCAGCCGATCGTTTGACTTCGGGAGTTGTCCTGGAGAGCACGCCCCCGCCTACTGGGACGAGTTTTCGAGGCTTTTCTCACTCACTTCGCCTCCACGCATATGAGGCACGCCGACAAGTTTTTGTTGAGACGCAGAGGGCACACGCCGGGAGTACAACGCTTGAGTTCGATTCGTTGGCTCGATATGTCCCCGCATTGGTAGCGATATGGAGGATGTGGTGCACCGCTACGCCACCGAGCTAGATGATTATATGGCCGAGTCTTGCGGGTGTAGCTCTTCACCAGTGCATGGACATAACCCGCACGCAGTGCTCATGCACTTGGACGCGGCGAGCGAGAGGCCGACGGTTGATGACAGCAGGTTAAGGCGCAGACGGCAGGTCTTTTGGTAGCTCTCGGGTGGACGGCCTCGCAGTTAGCCTAGATTTGCACCACGCCACTCAGAGCACTCCTACACCGCCCTCGTGATGCCAGTGGTATTCGAGGCGCACTGGGCCCCGTGACTTCGACGCCGCAGTAGCAGGTGCTAACCGATCGGGACCACCGCCTCGCCGTGGCCGATGCAGATCCCATTACGGAATTGCGATCGCTACGAGTCTGCTTCACTTGCGCCAGCGGTCACTTTAGGAACCGCCCGAGTGCGGCGCAGATGGTAGTGGTCACCACAGGTCTTTCACGTCTTCTTCATCTCCTACAATTACTCGCCCGAGGCGTGGTACTCATGGGCGGCAGGTCGCGCAGCAGGTCGTGGCGCGGTCTCAGCTTCTAGCGGTCCTCGTAATCGCATATATGCCTTGTCCACCGGGCAGACCGTGAGGCCTCACCGATGTCGCCACGGTGTACTTTATCGTTTCATGTTGTGGACGTGTATGCTTTGATAGATCCGGGTTCTACTGGCCCTATATATCTCCCCATATTGCTAGTAGGATAGTGGATAGAGCTCGAGTCCATAGACCCTTTCGAGGTAGCTACGCCAGATGGTGATTCGGTGGTAGCTCTACGTATATAGTGGCTTGTCCATGACCATTATGCGATCGCCGACTTTGCCGACTTGGTAGAGTTGGATATGACCGATTTCGATGTGATCACGGGTATGGATTGGCTAGCTTCTGCTACGCCAATGCATCGCAGGAGAGAGTGGTACGGTTCCGCTTTCCGGCGAGCCATTGTTGAGTGGGAGGGAACACCGTGTCGCCGAGGGTAAGTTTATTTCTTACCTCAAGGCTAGGAAGATGGTGCGCGGGGTATATCTACCATCTCATTCTCGTGTTTGATACCGAGGTCGCGTACCAGATTTTCACCGGCCTGAGTCGAGAGTTCTCGACGTGTTTCAGCACGACCTCCGTATCCTCCCGAGAGAGATAGAGTTTTGTATCGATATCTTGCGCAGACACTGCCTTTATTTCCATTCCGCCATACGTAACGGCACCGCCGAGTTGAGAGAGTCAAGGACCACCGAGAGATTTCCGGAGAAGCGGCTTCATCGTGCCTAGTGTTTCTCCCGGGAGCGCAGATTGTTCGTGAAGAAGAAGGCGACGACGCTGCGCATGTGTTGATTACAGCGGTGAACAAGGTGACCATTAAGAATGTATACCCTTCCCGGATTGATGATTTGTTCGACCAGGTTGAAGTGCGAGATGTTTCTCCAAGATTGATCCGCGATCGCTATCATCGTGTGAGTTAGAGAGGCGGATATCCCTAGATCGCATTCGGACCGTGACGCACTATGAGTTCGTGGTTATGTCTTTCGGTTTGACCAATGCTCCGGCGGTATTCATGGATTTGATGAACCGAGTGTTCAAGCCATTTTTGGACACGTTTGTGATAGTGTTCATCGATGACATCTTGGTTTATTCCCGCCAGAGCGAGCACGCGAGCATTTGGCGATCAGGCTTGAGAGTTCTCCAGACCAGCAGCTATACGCCAAGTTTTCCAAATGTGAGTTTTGGTTGGCTTGGTGGCTCTTTCGGGCATATCAGGGGCTGATGGTATTCGGGTGGATACGGCCAAGATCGAGGCCAGACTTGGCCTAGACCTACTACTCTCCGGCAGGTGCGCGCTTTCTGGGCCTCGCAGTTATTATCGCGTTCGTGGAGAAGTTTGCTTCTATCTTCGCACCATTAACTAGGCCGACTCGTAGCGGCTAAGTTTGATGGACTGATGCTTGGAGCGTGGTTTCCGCCATCGGCGAGAGACTAACGACCGCCCGCTTCTTACTTCTTCCGCAGGGTCCAGATGGTTATGTCGTGTATTGTGACGCCGCATCGCTTGGATGTGTTGATGCAAAGCAGGCAAGGTTATAGCATACGATCCCGAAAGCTTAAGAAACATGAGAGAACTACCCCACCCATGATTTGGAGTCGCGCGTGATTCACGCCAAGATCCGAGGCACTATTTGTAATGGGTTCATGTGGATATTTATACGCACCACAAGAGCCTCCAAAGATATCTTCATCCGCAGGAGCCGAACTTACGGCGAGACGCGGTTAGAGCTACTCAAGGATTACGATGTCGACATCCTCGTACTCACCCGCGGAAGGCCAATGTTGTGGCAGATGCCCTTAGTCGTAGGTCGATGGGGAGTCTATCAGATGTACAGCCAGAGATGAGGGGCATGGTCCGCGAGTTACATCAGCTAGCGAGCCTTGGAGTCCGATTGATTGATTCTGATAGCAGTGGAGTTCGAGTTCGAGAGGTTGCCGAGTCTTCCATCATCGAGGAGGTGAAGAGGCAACAGTTTGAGGATCCGATTTTTACGCGGTACCGTGATACGGCTCTTCGTGAGGGAAGCGGTCCTGAGGTAGCACTGATGGGTGCTAAGGTTTGAGGGCGTGTCAGGTGTTCCAGATATTGCAGACTTCAGATCGTGTTCTAGGGGAAGCACACGCGTTACTCTATCCATCCGGTCGACCAAAATGTACCACGACCTCGATCCGTATTGGTGGGATGGCTTGAAGAGGACGCTGCAGAGTTTGTGGCTCAGCCCGTGTCACAGTGAAGGCAGAGCACCGTGAGGCCCGTGGTTCATTGCGACGATAGAGATCCCGACCGGAAGTGGGAGGTGATCAACATGGACTTTATCACGTGATTACCTCGCACTCGAGAAGCATGATTCTATCCGGGTTATCGCCGACAGTCGACAAAATCAACCCACTTTCTTCCCGCAGACGACTTTTTCTACCGAGGATTACGCCGACTTTACATCCGAGAGATCGCCGATCGCATGGGGTCCCTATTTCTATCATATCGCATGCAGGAGCCCGCATTTACGCTAACTTCGGAGGTCTTTCCGTGGTTTAGGACGCAGTGAGCTCGAGTATTGTATTCCATCCTCGCACAGACGGACAGCAGAGCGCACTATCCGCACTTCGAGGATATGCCGCGAGCCCGTGTTATTGACTTCGTGGGTAGCCGAGGATTATTTGCCTCTAGTTGAGTTTGCGATAATAATAGCTACCACTCCAAGATTCGACGGGCGCCTTATGAGGCCTTGTATGGGAGGAAGTGCAGATCGCCGATAGGCTGGTTTGATGTAGGCGAGGTGCGATTAGTGGGACCGCACTGACATACAGCAGTGGATAAGGTGAAGCTTATCCAGAGCGTTATCGACACTCGAGTCGCATGAAGTCATACGCAGATCATCGCCGCTGCATCCGGAGTTCGAGGTCGATGATCGGGTTTTCTGGCGTGCCACCCACGGCGGGTGTGATGAGATTCGGAAGAAAGGGAAACTCACCCAAGGTACATCGGGTCAGACGATTGTCCGCAGGTAGGCAAGGTTACTATGAGTTGGATCCGCCGTCCGATCTTGAGGCAAGGCATCCGGTTTTTCATATTTCTATCAAGAGATGTATTGGGATCCATCTGTGGTACACCCGATTGACGATGTCCAGTGATCGGGGTTATCGTATGAGAAGATTCCCATAGCGATAATCGATCGTCAAAGTTAGGCGTCATGACCAAGGACGTGGCTTCCACAAAGTCTCAGTAGCGAACGAGCTCGTGGAGAGATGACGGGAAGCCGAGGAGGATACGAGTCGAAGTATCCTCACCTATTCCCCACACCTCCGTGTAACTCACTTTCCTACTTGTAAATTTTCATTGTCATATTTGCTTAAGTGTTGTCAGACAGGCCATGTGTGGCATTTGCAAACCGCTTAAGCATGAGGAACTTTATCGTTATCTGTCTTGGAAGGAACATTCGGGACGAATATTTCTACGAGGAGAATGTTATACCTGATTTCCAGTATGTACGTGAGGCGACAGACAAAAGTTTAGCCTTAGTTAGGCTTAAGGACGAAATTTGTGCACAACCCACGAAAAGAATCATTTTCCAAAACTTGTGAAGGGAAAATTACGGTTGCGACATTTATATTTTTTGCAGATTTTTCCGAGAGACGAAATATTTTGGACCAACGAGAGGGCGACACTTGTCACCCTCAAGTGGACGGCAACTTGTGGGCAAGCATGGCACGATTTCAGGCCTAAACCACGGGTCAATGTTTGGTGAGTGATTTGTGAGTAGGGATGTGGCACTGTGCAAATCCACACCTCCACTAGCCCTCCACTTGCCTTAATCTTGGCCCTGAAAGCCCTATAAATACCCCTCGAGTTGAAGACTTCTTCATCCACAAATCATCTTCCAAGTCTCAAAACTACCCCTCTGAAGAGCGTCCAAAGCCTTCTCTCCCTCAAGAGCTAAGCCGAAACACCCCTTTCCCCTTCCTAGTAGTCTCGGAAAAAAGCGCCCCCTCTTGGTAGAAAATACTCTCCAAGTATTGTTACTATCCCCAAAATACCCTAGCCGTATATCTTGTAGTATTCCAAAGTCACCCCTATACAAAAATCCCAGAAATACTATCTTATATCCATTAGTCACTAAACGAAACCCTGGGAAAATCTTCATAGTTGGTTGAAGTAGTAAGTAGAAGTTGTGTAGAAACTTCTAAGGGTTTCTGAGCGATTGAGCGCATGACAGAGCTAAACCTTGCTCAGGATCGACTCATAACTTGGATAATTTTAGGCTTACCGAGGTAAATATCTTATCCTTCTATTGTAATTAGAGATTACATACTGTAGAAGTATAGAACTAAGTATAAGACTTATAGAAGGATGGTATTAAAAGAAGAGAATTGAACTGTAATCACATCAGAAGATTATTAAAGAAGATTGAATTGTACTTACATGTGATCGTATTTACAAGAGACTTGTGTAGTTTAACGGCAGTGGAAGTGTCGCCCGATTTTTTCAGAGAATTAAGAACCTTCTCGCTTAGAATATCCTACAGAGTAGTCTAGACGCTGATACACGATTTGACTATTATAGGTTGATACTCACGCGACATATATTCGACAAGGTGGATTTCACGGAAGGTATGTGATTCTTCCTATCCTCGAGCATGATATTTTAAAATATATATATAGTACGGTAGACGTGTGTTAATCGAACATGGTTTTACTTGACGCCTTTTGACTCGAGTCTAAATAATAAAGAATCTTGAAGTATTTCAAAAGAATTATGAGTCATTTTTGAAAGAAGAGTAATACTTGGTTTTAAACAAAAGCTTAAGAGTTATACTAGCTTTATGGGAAGTTAGGTATAACAACTTAAGAAAGATAAAAGGAACGGTTTACTTATGTGTTATGAAAGACTTGTATTGATTTCCGGAAAGTATAGTAAGATGGTTTGTCGAGTAGACATACTATGATGCTATGTGTGTTAGTATCTTGTAACGCTTTGAGTAAAGAGGTTATTCTTATGGTGCTTATGTTGTTTAACGATAAGCCGTTATGTTAGTATTATATCACTCACCTCTTGACATGATATAACGGGGTTAAGTTGCTCGACGCGAGGTACACCTCATGCGGTGCAGGTGACTATGATTCGAGAATACCTCACGCGGTCAGGGACCTGCGCCGAGCCACGAGTTCCGTGTTAGTGTGCGGGGATTACCTCACGCGGTCTATGTGGCTACGCGACTACGAGAGTCCAGGGACGATGCCGAGGAGAGCTACCCTCGATGCGGGAATACCTCACGCGGCCTAGGTGGCCTATGCGGATCGCGGAGTCCGTGATTAGGCATGATGATACTATGGGCGATTGGCCTTGCTTGATCATTCGCACCTAGAAAAGACCTCATATGCCTACCTATTATTGCTCTTGTTTGTGATGTGGCACTATGCGGTTACATCGATTGTTTCAACATATTTGTAAAATTGGTTTTAAAATGATATGATTTCATTTAAAGTACCTTACGCTTTCACATACTTGGTACTGTAATCGACCTCCTCCGGGCCGCTCATGCCGCAGTGGTGGAAAGCGGTGCTAGATCCGCATCCTAGGATCTTTGCTTTGGTGTCGTGAGCTCCATCTTCTCCGAGGCTCGACTTTTGGTATGGTTCTCCTCGTTGTAGATATATGTACATTCAGGTATGGCGGCCCCGTCCCGCCATAGTTATTCACTTTCTGAGGTCTGTAGTCCTATTGCATACTGGGATGAATCGCCAGATTTTGGTTTATATATATATGCCGAAAGGCGACTTTTCTCGATAAACGTGTCTCAATTTACATTTGTTTCATGTCTTGTTTTTATATTCATTGACACTGATGTATGACTACTTGGGTGCGGGTAAGGCACTACCACTGCCCTAAGGGTCGTGACAATATCCATAGTCGTATTCTCTTTTATCATTCTGGTCATAACATTACCTTATGCTTCTTATTAGCAAAAGTATTTCTATCTTGATTCATAATCGTACAGTTTCATATATGTGTACTACCAGCATTTTATCCTTACGACACTTCCTCGACCATTTCGTAACGTCGTTCTTAATTACCCCAACACAATACTTTTCCCACGGTTATCTAAAATCAGAACCTATGGTACGACGATATCAAGACCTTACCACTTCTTATCCTTCGCCTAACAAATACGGGTACACATAACCCCATACAATACGAAACTATCCTTTTACGTGGGAGAGAACTTATCTCCTTAAATAAACTTTCTCGAGTCACAACCCTAATCACAGCGTCCTCTTGCGGTCCTGAAAAAAAAATATAATCATCACGCACCGCCTTTAAGTCGTGTAGATTTTCAAAACCTATCAAAGATGTCTTCTGCTTTCCAGAGGCAAGACTGCATTTATCTTATTTTGCTTACGCCATCCTGAACTTATCCGGAAGGTCGTGGCCCTGACCGCCACACCAAACCAACTCCAAGTACATCCAAGGGCACTTAACATAAATTCTTTCAAATTTGAGTATTACTTACTTTCTGCATTAATTTGCCTCAAAAGAACAAGTCACACAGACTTATTAAAATCATCAATGTCAAAGAAGGAAGGATAATTCACTGGTTACCACCACTTCTCTTCCTTTCCACTCGATAATCGGCTTACCGGGAAACTGGTACCGAATCAATCTCTCAGAGTCCACGTTGGCATAACAAGAGGCCAACTAGCCCGCACTCATAATGACCTCAACGTCATGCAATACCGCTAGGTTCGCTAGTGGTCCAACGATCGTATCGTTACCGCAATTATCATCTACCCGCCGCCTACCACCCAACACTCACGTGTAGTCACCTCGAAAGCGTCCTCATGGATTCAGTTCCATTTCTTTACACTTGGTTGCTTTCTTTCATCGGTCGCATTCTTCCGCATTTCCAAACTTATTCTAGCGCACGACATAGCCTTCATATCGATTCGCCTCCAATCTTTGGAGTTACTATTCTAAACAACATAAGGCCATTTCGGCTCACAACCTGGTTCCTGGAACGCGCCCACGAACCCAGAAACGATTAACTAGACTCGCCTTGCACCGTGACTCGCCACGAAGTGACTACTAACAACCGACCTCATTCCATTTCAAGCTATGCGACTCCTTAATAGGTCCTTAACTCGACTTGGCCGCACTTAACTCTTATCCTTGGTCCGTCTTAACCTTTACTACCCGGAAAGGCCTTATATACCTAAGGTCTCGTGGTTATCAACATTCTTAGGCTCGCAATTTCCATGCCCACGCCTACCTTATCACCTCTGCAAACGTACAAAACTTCTCGTAATACCATAATCGTGTTGCCTTGACCACAACATCCATATTTACTCCATACGGATCTCATCCGTACCATTTTCTTAATCATACTACGTAGCTCAATCTGTTAAGCACATTCTTCCATTAATTCCCTTAATAATAACTCCTTAAGGGTTCATTTCCTTCTCGGACAACGCATTGTATCCTAATTATCTCAAATTAGCACGTAAAACTCATCGAGAGTCCATTAACTGCTCCTACCTTCCTGTGATTTATTTAGTCCTTACCAAATCTCGTAATCTAAAATCATCCTAGGCAACACATATGTGACCCATACATAAATCCGTATAGTCAGATGTCACAATACCAACTATACTACAACTTTACCAACCTCGATACGCAATCCACATAATCTTTCCGGCCATCGCGCTTTCTCAGAAGTCGCAACTAACATAACTTGTTAGTGAGAGACGACCCTAACCACACACTCTATCGCACGATCTTAGAGTGAGAAGAATGGAAACTAATCCTAAATGTCCCGCAGCCTCTCGATTATAGATGTGGTGCACAACACACCGATAATCAAGACTCTACTAGACACGGTCAGTAGACACTTTCCGAGGACTAATCGCTCGATACCACTTTTGTCACGACCACCCTCGGCCCGCGATCGGTGCCCTACTCCGACACCCCTTACAGGTATACATCAGAGAATAGCAGCGGAACATACACAACTCATAAAAACACTTAGACATAATATATCAATAGGCTAGCCGATAAGGCCACCTTCCGTAAAATATACATAATAAAACAGTACATTTTTTTTTTACAACTCAATCCACAAGACATGACAATGCACTTAAGAATAAAAACTGGCAGACAGTGGCCCCGCCATACCCCGAATGTACAACAACCGACAATACTGTGGATAAGCCTCCGAGTAATGGAGCTTCAACAAACCAATCTGATCCTAAAAGTGAGGATCAACAACATGTATACTCTACTGCGCATTAACGCAGCCCCCAAGGAGGTCAAGACAACATGTACCAAATATGTGAAATCGAAAGCATCAGAGTGAAATCATAAGTCTAAAATAAAATCGAGATACGTATGATAACTCATATAACAAGACATTGTGCCTTACTAACAATGAGTAAATAAGAGTATACTTACAACATAAAAATGTGAGGCTCACGATCAAAGCAGACCACCCGCCCGCAGATCATTACAATCCTACTTTGGGACTATTTCACCCGCAGCGGTCGCGGCACCCGCATTTAGGTATTCCACGATAGTCAGATCCGCCGCATAGTCGTGGTAGATTCGCATGAGGTATTCTCGCATAGGATCTGGTCCGCCCGCACGGGACTATTTCACCAAAGATAAGCCCTTACGACCCGCATGAGGTATTCTCGCATCATGGGTAGCAAATCCACGGAATATGCAAATGCCACAAACCCGGGGAATGACCCCGTAATGCATAATATATCACTAGCACAAACCGGCTATCATACATAACATATGCACTACCGGCTTACCATACATAACATAAGCACTACCGGCTTATCATACATAAGATAAGCACTACCGGCTTATCATACAGTATATAAGCAAGTTAAGAAATCCCCTAACTTCTTATTAGTCTTGTTCATATACACTCTCATTTTAGTTTACTTAAGGCACTATCATGTCTTTATAAAAATCCGGGAATTTAACCCAAGTACTACATACTTGCACTCTTTTAAAAAGACTCATTTTTCATATAAAACTTCCAAGATACTAATAACCGTAGTATCAAGTCGTATCTACTTTTCAAGACAAGTCACAATACTTTTTAGAAATACATTTAGGCTTCTAAATCAAGTGACTTCTTTTCTTTCAAAACCTTAAGCAATTGATGCCTTTAAATCAATTTTCCTTTCATTATTTCAAGTCATTTAGCATACTTATAATAATTAGAGTAAACCACTCTTTTTAACTTTCCATAAAGCTATTATAACCAACTTCCCATAAAGCCGTTATACTAGCTTTATACTTTAGAAACTTACATTCATCTTTATAACCAAGAGACTTAAACTTTCCAACAAAACAAGTATCAACAATACTTTCAACATACTTAAAGTCTCTTAACATTTAAAAACCAAGATATCCTTAATATTTTTAAACAAGTGAGTAAATTCCCTAACTCAACCAACTTGAACATTCTTAAGATAAACCAAGGATATCAAATGGACTAGATTCGTCAAAAACGCGTACGTCTACCGTACTATACATTTAGAACTTATTCATGCTCAAGAGATAAGAAAGTTCCACATACCTCTTCGGTTCAATCCACTTGCCAAGTCCAATATGCCGTACGTAGTATGTCAACCTATAATGACCATAGTACGTCTATTAACTTCTTACTTCAAACGTAGAATATTCCAAGTGCAAAGTCACTAAATTCTACGGAAAATCTGACAAAGACTTCCTTTGTTTCTACATACTTTGCCACCTTTTCAAGGCCGAATTCAATAACCAAACATGCCACATTTAAGGCTCAATCAATGTAGTTATCAATAGGGGATTACACGTCTACAAGACGTGTAAAATTCCGCCTCACAATTTATAACAAACTAGTCCAACATATAATGTCATTCTCGACCAAAGGTGTAACAACATATCAATCTTTCCAATTCCTTTTCAATTCAAGTTGTTTAGTATAACATGATATCAAGCCGCAATCGATTATAACTACTACATTCTTCAAGTAGGTAACATGCGACAATTCAAATTATCAATCAAATTGGATTTCAATTTCAAATGGCTCAACATGTCATTTTCGGTTTTAGGCATTCTACTATCCATATCACTTATAAATCTTCAACACAATATACTTCATGCTAGTAAATATGTAAGGCTAACAACAATATGTAATCTTATAACACTTTAAGAGGACAAGATTGTTACCATAACGAGCCTTAATCCACTTCAAGATCCGGTCGCCCTAGAAACTTAGAGTCTCTTCTTGACACTTCAATCCGCCACTTGAGACCCTTAGCATCTCACAAACAACTTTCCTTTAAACTTCCAATCAAAACCTAGGAAAGCAACTAGGTTTTCACCTTGCGACTAATACGAATACAATCTTTTCCGGGATCTTTCTATAGAGATACCCTTACAATACACTAAGTAACCTTGGTTTAAAGTATGAGGATTATTGGACAAAATCAAAAATTTTCCTCGAAATGGACCATTGTGAGCCTCCCAAGAGAGCAAGAACAAGATTTCAATTTTTTTCTCTAAGTGTAGAATGACAAAGTCTTGCTACTAGTATACTTAAATAATACTAGGAAGGGTCAAGATTAAAACAAATGGGTGGCTTGGATGATTTTCACTAGGATCAAGCCTAGTTGCCATTTGACTTTTCAACTATGTAAAGCTCTTTGTCTTTGCAAGAATTGGTCATTTAAATTATGGTCAAATGACCATTTTATCCATGCCATTTTCGTCCAAGACCACTAAGGGGGGTGACACGTGTCGCCCTCCCATTCGTCGCAATATTTTGTTTTCCGACAATTCCATAATTCGATAAATTTTTACTGCCTCCAATCTTAACATTTTTAGTTCTTACGACGTCTATAAACATATCCTGAAATTCCGGGGTGTAACATTCTTCCCCCCTTAGAAACATTCATCCCCTAATGTTCTTTTGGGAGTCAAACTTAAAGATAGCCACATAGTCTCCTTACAACCCCTACATACCAATAATGCCACACGTGGACACATAACAATGCTCATACTAAATGTCAACTCAACCCCACGTGTCAACGCTTTATTCGCATAAAGCTTCACGACTCGAAGCATTAATAATCTTTCTGGATAAGCTTCGCTTTATCCACACTTCTGAATCAAGTCCGACCAAATAATCGAACTCGCCACGTCGAACCAACCAACCGGCGATCTACACTTTCTTACATACAAGGCCTCATACAGGGCCATCTGAATACTGGAAGGGTATATGTTATCGTACATAACTCAACAAGAGGCAAATAATCCTCCCGGCTATCTCTGAAATCAAAAACAGCCCTCCACCTATCCTCGTGCACGGATAAGATGCTCGCCCGTCCGCTTGGCCCGAGGGTGAAATGTCAAATGTCACACTGAGACTCACCTGTGTCCCTAATACCTTCTAGAAAACCTCCAGAAGGCAGCCGTGGACTGAACTCATATGTCTGACATCATAAATGTAGGCACCCCGTGAAATCTCACAATCTCCCTGCTATAAAAGCTAGCATAATCCTCAGCCGAGTAAGTGGTCCTAACCGGAAGAACACTGGTTTCACAACTTATTTACCATGACCCCCAGGGAGTCGCACTTCCTCTGAGTACGATGCCACCCTGTAACAAGATCCATATCAATTACCTCCCGCAACTAAGTTGGGATTTCAATCGCCTGAAATAGCCCACTGGGCTTGTGGTGTTCAACTCGACCGCTACTAATTCGACATTAAGTAACAACTCGCTACGCCCCTTTTCGTGTCATTCTACCAATACATACATCCGAGGTCACGACACAACTTAGTCGACTCAACAATTAGAGCAATAGCATTGTGTGCCTCGCTAAAACACGCCGACAAGTCCTCGCAAAGACCGGTACACACAATCTATCTCATATCACAAAGACCCCATCCGGCTACTTAAATGTGCTTTTCTCTTCTGAGAGCCAGATTCGATATCAGATCATAATCGGATCCTCATACCGCCGCTCTTTACCTCCTCAACGACGGAAGATTCGCAACCTCTGATCCAAACTTCATTCACCTTGAAACAAATAATCGAACCCATCGCTCTCAGAATGATGAATTTCACGACCACGCCCCGTCTATCCGCTGCCCATCCGCGCACTACCCATAAATCCACGACTAAGAGTGTCTCAGAATCGCTCTCGCTTTCCCGTGGTATAGGATATCGATATCACAATCCTTGAATAACTCTAACCACCGCTTCGCCGCAAATTCTACTACCTCGTCAAGGTATACCGAGGCTTTGTGGGCTCGCCATATATCCACATGAAATCTCTATAAGGAATGCCTCCAATCTTCAAGATACGAATAATCGCCGCGACTCTAAATCATGAGTAGCGTAATTCCTTTCATGCTTCTCTAACCGCCGGAAAACATAAAGCGCTAACCTTATCGCTCAGTGTCTACTGCCTTTTCCTTTATAAGATATTTCAAGTTGTTCTCGGGTCCCTACCCTCCGTATTTTCTTACAATCTTTCTCACAAGACATATGCTACCACCTTCCTCGAGGTGTTCTTACTGCCCATTATCTACTAATGGTCTTACACTAATCTAGGGTAATCATATCTCGTGCAACTTACATATCCATAGTCGTATTCTCTTTTATCATTCTGGTCATAACCTTACCTTATGCTTATTATTAGCAAATGTATTTCTATCTTGATTCATAATCGTACAGTTTCATATATGCGTACTACCAGCATTTTATCCTTACGACACTTCCTCGACCATTTCGTAACGTCGTTCTTAATTACCCTAACACAATACTTTTCCCACTGTTATCTAAAATCAGAACCTATGGCATGACGACATCAAGACCTTACCGCCTCTTATCCTTCGCCTAACAAATACGGGTACACATAACTTACAATACGTAAAACTATCCTTTTACGTGGGGGAGAGAACTTATCTCCCTTAAATAAACTTTCCTTGGAGTCACAACCCTAATCACAGCGTCCTCTTGCGGTCCTGAAAAAAAAATATAATCATCACGCACCGCCTTTAAGTCGTGTAGATTTTCAAAACCTATCAAAGATGTCTTCTGTTTTCTGTAGGCAGCACTCGTACTTATCTTATTCTTGCTTGCGCGCCATCCTGAACTTATCCGGAAGGTCGTGGCCCTGACCGCCACACCAAATCAATTCCAAGTACATCCAAGGGCACTTAGCATAAATTCTTTCAAATTTGAGTATTACTTACTTTCTGCATTAATTTACCTCAAAAGAACAAGTCACACAGACTTATTAAAATCATCAATGTCAAAGAAGGAAGGATAATTCACTGGTTACCACCACTTCTCTTCCTTTCCACTCGATAACCGGCCACGGAACCGTACCGAATCAATCTCTCAGAGTCCACGTTGGCATAACAAGAGTCCAACTAGCCCGCACTCATAATGACCTCAACGTCTGCGGATAACACCGCTAGGTCCGCTAGTGGTCCAACGATCAGATCGTTACGCAATTATCATCTACCCGCCAATACCACCCAACACTCACGTGTAGTCACCGAAAGCGTCCTCATGGATTCAGTTCCATTTCTTTACACTTGGTTGCTTTCTTTCATCGGTCGCATTTCTTCCCGCATTTCCAAACTTATTCTAGCGCACGACATAGCCTTCATATCGATTCGCCTCCAATCTTTGGAGTTACTATTCTAAACAACATAAGGCCATTTTCGGCTCACAACCTGGTTCCAGTGGAATGCGCCCACGAACCCAGAAACGATTAACTAGACTCGGGCCTTGCACCTTCGCGGACTGCCACGCGTGACTACTACCAACTGACCTCATTCTATTTCAAGCTATGGGGCGACCCTTAATAGGTCCTTAACTCGACTCGGCGTCGCACTTAACTCTTATCATTGGTCTGTCTTAACCTTTTACTACCTGAAAAGGCCTTATATACCTAAGGTCTCGGTGGTTATCAACATTCTTAGGCTCGCAATTTCCATGATCCACGCCTACCTTATCAGTCCCCCCGTAAACGGGTACAAAAACTTCTCGTAATACCATAATCGTGTTGTCTTGACCACAACATCCATACTTACTCCATACGGATCTCATCCGTACCATTTTCTTAATCATACTACGTAGCTCAATCTGTTAGGACATTCTTCCATTAATTCCCTTAATAATAACTCCTTAAGGGTTCATTTCCTTCTCGGACAACGCATTGTCTCCTAATTATCTCAAATTAGCACGTAAAACCTTACTGAGAGTCCATTAACTGTTCCTACCTTCCCGGTATTTATTTAGTCCTTACCAAATCCTGGTAATCTAAAATCATCCTAGGCAACACATATGTGACCCCCATACATAAATTCGTATAGTTGTATGTCACAATACCAACTATACTACAACCAACATAACTTGTTAGGGAGAGACGACCCTAACTACACAGCTCTATCACACGATCTTAGAGTGAGAAGAATGGAAACCAATCCTAAATGTCCTGCAGCCTCCTGATTATAGATGTGGTGCACAACACACCAATAACCAAGACTTTACTAGACACGGTCTGTAGACACTTTCCGAGGACTAACTGCCCTGATACCACTTTTGTCACGACCCGATCCTGGGCCCGCGACTGGTGTCCTACCTGGACACCCCTTACAGGTATACATCAGAGAATAGCAGCGGAACATACAAAACTCATAAAATACTTAGACAGTAAATATCAACAGGCTAGCCGATAAGGCCACCTTCCGTAAAATATACATAATAAAACAGTACATTTTTTTTTTACAACTCAATCCACAAGACATGACTACTGCACTTAAGAATAAAACATGGCGTGACAGGCCCCGCCATACCACGAATGTACAACAACCGACAATACCAGTGGATAAGCCTCCGAGTAATGGAGCTTCTCAACACCAATCGGTGATCCTAAAAGTGAGGATCAAGAACTGTATACTCTACCGCGGCAGTTAACGCATCCAGAAGGAGGTCACAACATGTACCAAATATGTGAAACCGAAAGATCAGTAGTGAAATCATAAGTCTAAAATAAAGCGGAGACATGTATGATAACTCATATAACAAGACATCGGTGCCTTACTAACAATGAGTAAATAAGAGTATACTTACAACATAAAAATAGGAGGCTCACGATCAAAGCAGACCACCGCCCGCAGAGATCATTAAGCAATCCTACTCGGGAATATTTCACCCGCAGCGGACGCAGGACCCGCATGAGGTATTCTCGTGATAGTTGTATCCGCTGCATAGGTCGTGGTAGACCGCGTGAGGTATTCCTCGTGATAGATCGGTCCGCCCGCACGGGACTATTTCACTGCATAAGCCCTTACGACCCGCACGAGGTATTCCTCGCATCATGGGTAGCAAATCCACTAATATGCAAATGCCACAAACCCGGAATGACTCGTAATGCATAATATATCACTAGCACAAACGGCTATCATACATACATAACCTAAGCACTACCGCCACCATACATAACATAAGCACTACTGCTTATCATACATAACATAAGCACTACCGCTTATCATACAGTATATAAGCAAGTTAAGAAATCCCCTAACTTCTTATTAGTCTTGTTCATATACAGTCTCATTTTAGTTTTCTTAAGGCACTATCATGTCTTTATAAAAATCCGGGAATTTAACCCAAGTACTACATACTTCCACTCTTTAAAAAAGACTCCTTTCATATAAAACTTCCAAGATACTAATAACCGTAGTATCAAGTCGTATCTACTTTTCAAGACAAGTCACAATACTTTTTAGAAATATATTTAGGCTTCTAAATCAAGTGACTTCTTTTCTTTCAAAACCTTAAGCAATTGATGCCTTTAAATCAATTTTCCTTTCATTATTTCAAGTCATTTAGCATACTTATAATAATTAGAGTAAACCACTCTTTTTAACTTTTCATAAAGCTATTATAACCAACTTCCCGATAAAGCCGTTATACTAGCTTTATACTTTAGAAACTTACATTTTTCTTTACAACCAAGTGACTTAAACTTTCCAACAAAACAAGTATCAACAATACTTTCAACATACTTAAAGTCTCTTAACTTTTAAAAACCAAGATATCCTTAATATTTTTAAACAAGTGAGTAAATTCCCTAACTCAACCAACTTGAACATTCTTAAGATAAACCAAGGATATCAAATGGACTAGATTCGTCAAAAACGCGTACGTCTACC
Organism: Przewalskia tangutica; assembly: GCA_029844215.1. Classification (NCBI taxonomy): domain Eukaryota; kingdom Viridiplantae; phylum Streptophyta; class Magnoliopsida; order Solanales; family Solanaceae; genus Przewalskia; species Przewalskia tangutica. The sequence goes on along the minus strand of CM056720.1, from coordinate 27,332,796 downwards.
GTACTATACATTTATAACTTATCCATGCTCAAGAGATAAGAAAGTTCCACATACCTCTTCGGTTCAATCCACTTGCCAAGTCCAATATGCCATACGTAGTATGTCAACCTATAATGACCATAGTACGTCTATTAACTTCTTACTTCAAACGTAGAATATTCCAAGTGCAAAGTCACTAAATTCTACGGAAAATCGGACAGCACTTCCTTTGTTTCTACATACTTTGCCACCTTTTTCAAGGCCGGATTCAATAACCAAATACGCCACATTTAAGGCTCAATCAATGTAGTTATCAATAGGGGATTACACGTCTACAAGACGTGTAAAATTCCGCCCCACAATTTATAACAAACTAGTCCAACATATAAGGTCATTCTCGGCCAAAGGTGTAACAACATATCAATCTTTCCAATTCCTTTTCAATTCAAGTTGTTTAGTATAACATGATATCAAGCCGCAATCGATTATAACTACTACATTCTTCAAGTAGGTAACATGCGACAATTCAAATTATCAATCAAATTGGATTTCAATTTCAAATGGCTCAACATGACATTTTCGGTTTTAGGCATTCTACTATCCATATCACTTATAAATCTTCAACACAATATACTTCATGCTAGTAAAGATGTAAGGCTAACAACAATATGTAATCTTATAACACTTTAAGAGGACAAGATTGTTACCATAACGAGCCTTAATCCACTTCAAGATCCGAAGTCGCTCCTTAGAAACTTAGAGCCTCTTCTTGACACTTCAATCCGCCACTTGAGACCCTTAGCATCTCACAAACAACTTTCCTTTAAACTTCCAATCAAAACCTAGAGAAGCAACTAGGTTTTCACCTTGCGACTAATACGAAAACAATCTTTTTCTGGAATATTTCTATAGAGATACCCTTACAATACACTTAGGAACCTTGGTTTAATGTATGAGGATTATCGGACAAAAATTGAAAATTTTCCTCTTGGAAATGGACCATTGTCGTGAGCCTCCTTAAGAGAGCAAGAACAAGATTTCAATTTTTTTCTCTAAGTGTAGAATGACAAAGTCTTGCTACTAGTATACTTAAATAATACTAGGAAGGGTCAAGATTAAAACAAATGGGTGGCTTGGATGAGTTTCACAAGGATCAAGCCAAGTGGCCCTTTGACAAGTCAACAATGTCAAGCTCTTTGTCTTTGCAAGACTTGGTCATTTAAATTACGGTCAAATGACCATTTTATCCATGCCATTTTCGTCTAAGACTACTAAGGGGGTGACACGTGTCGACCTCTCATTCGTCGCAATATTTCGTTTTCCGACAATTCCATAAATCCGATAAATTTTTACTCGTCTCCAATCTTAACATTTTTGAGTTCTTACGTACGTTCTTATAAACATATCCTGAAATTCCGGGGTGTAACACTTCTTCTTATTGTTGAGATTTATTCAATATATGTTTTGATTGCTTGGTAATTACTTGATCATTAATTATCATAACTTATATGATTTCTAACCGAAATCCGAAAGGGGAGGTTGTGAATATGCTGTAGTTGGATAGACATAGGTTGAATCGTGGATGAAAATACCCCGATTACTTGTGTAGCATTAATAAGATTTTTGTTCTTAAACCTCCTCTAGAGTCAACCTTATCACCGAAAGGTAGAAAGGTGATGTACTGGGGTTGAGTGTTTATATAACCTTAACAGGAGTATAAAACGGATTAGTAAACCTACTATCTCCAATAGAAGAAGAACCATAGTCAATTGCATTAATAAGTAAGTTAAGCGGATAGTTGAGGAGATTTAGAAGCCCTATTTCCATCATCACTGAGTAAAACAACATAGTTAATTAGTTTTTATAATTATTAGTCATAAACAACAAATCAATTATCGGTCACCAAATAGATAACAAGGAATAGAATTTGGTACTTGAACACTAATCCCTGAGGACGATAACTCGGTCTTCCAAGACTATATTACTTGACTCGACACGTGCACTTGCGTTTAAGTGTGTGCATTAAATCGCGCATCAAGTATCTATACTCGCATCATAGATACATGTCCATGGAATCATATATGTCATAGGTACCTATACCCGCATCATGGATACATGTCCATGGAATCATATACATATAACGTACCCGGCCCATTGTGGGACTCAGTGAAAGACTCATACCCGTGTATCATATACCGTACCCGGCCCATCATGGGACTCGGTGAAAGCAATCATATTCATATACATACCGTACCCAGCCTATTATGAGACTCGGTGAATAAAGTTATATCCATATACATACCGTACCCGGCCCATTATGGGACTCGGTGAATGAAGTCATATCCATATACATACCGTACCCGGCCGATTATGGGACTCGATGAATGTAGTCATATTTGTGGATACTTGTCCGCATATACTGTACCCGGCCCATTATGGGACTCGGTGAAATCATATAATAACACTTGCACGAATAGCTATCATGATAAACCTTGTGCAATTTAAATCATCATTTAACTCTCAATAAAATCATCTTTAAAAATGAACTTTCATTTTAGCAAAACCAAGGCACTATCACATCTTTCATTTTAGAAAACACCAAGGTACCAACATATCATATACCAAACATATATAATGAACTTTCACTTGTAACATCAAAGGCACTTATCATATCTTTTCTTTTAGAAAACCCAAGCACTATCATGTCATGTAATATTAGGGAATTGAAACCAAAAGTACTATGTACGTCCACTGTACATTCATTTTATAAAAAGAGTCATATCATGTATCATTAGGGACTTGAACCCAAAAGTACTATGTACGTCCACCGTACATTCATTTTATAAAAAGGAGTCATATCATGTATCATTAGGAAATTGAACCCAAAAGTACTATGTACGTCCACCGTACATTCATTTTATAAAAAAAAGTCATATCATGTATCATTAGGGACTTGAACCCAAAATTACTATGTACGTCCACCGTATATTCATTTTATAAAAAGAGTCATATCATGTATCATTAGGAACTTGAACCCAAAAGTACTATGTACGTCCACCGTACATTCATTTTATATAAATCATGCCAAAATGAACTTTCATTTTAGAAAACCAAAGATACTAGCACTTGTAACTTCAAGGCACTTTCACTTATAAAATCAAGACATTTACACTTTTAAAATCAAGTCACTTACACTTTCAAAATCAAGTCACTTACACTTTCACAATCAAGTCACATACACTTATCAAATCAAGCCACTTACACTTATAAAATCAAGTCACTTACACTTTCAAAATCAAGTCACTTACACTTTCACAATCAAGTCACTTACACTTATCAAATCAAGCCACTTACACTTATAAAATCAAGTCACTTACATATCATGTATCATAAAGGATTCAATGGAATTACGTACGTCCATCGTACACCCATTTCATATAAATAATCATGCCAAAAGAAGAAAGGATAGTCCACATACCTTATTGACGAACTAACCAACTCAACAATCTAGAATCCGCCTCAAGTAGTACTTCAACCTATAAATACAATAACGTGTATATCAACTCCATGATTACTAGTATAGGTAAATACCAAGTAATGGTTCTCTTTTCTTATAAAACTTTGGGCAGCACTTCCCCTATTTATACGTACTTTTCCACCTTTCAATAAGGCCAATTTCATCAACAACCAAGCACCAATTAAGGGCACAACCAAACATTTAACCAATGTGATTCACACACCTATTTCTCACGTAAATCAGCCTCTTATTCCACGTTAAAACAGTCCATAAAAACAGTCCACAATCCAACAATAACAAGGGTAAAATGTGAGGCATTTTAACACTCTTCTACACCCTTATTCCTTTAGGACTTTCATTAGCAATTACTATACTTAAACATGCATAATGGTGGCTGAATTTTCAGCATTCTAACGCCACAAAACAGTCCCTAAAACTGCATAACAATATCCAACAGTTTTATACAAGTCTCGGCCAAACAACCACAACCAAAGCCCTTTTTCAATATTCCTTATAATCTAATCCAAGTTCCAATACTTTAATATAATCATATCAACTTGTAATAACCATATTTCCTTCATTTTAACATGCAAGTAGTGACGTTAATAACAACAATAATAACCAACGAATCCAATACCAAAACTTCCTCATTTTCGGCCAACCAACCAAACTACCACAAGCACTACTTATTCTCTATTCTTCTTAACACAAGTTCATCTATCAATTATAACAACATGTAATTTTCAATTACTTCAAGAGGAAGAAGAAATCTTACCTTAAATTTTAGCCAAAACAGTCCACAAGGTTCGGCCACACCACTCACTTTTGCACCATTTCTTCAAGCTTCAACAACACCCATGTAACCTCTACAAGCTTATACCCATCTTGTCTTCTTGTTTTGCTTCCAAAAAGTTCATCTAAATCTTAGGGTTTCAATCTCAACTTTTGGCCCAAATGATTTTGGAGAATCTTGGAGAGTTAACTTGGCTTAGAACTTGATTAAGGTGCTTAATATTGGAAAATAACTTGTCTTTGATTATCACTTTCAATGGGATTTTCAAAAACCTGAGGCTAAGAGAAGAGATGAGAGAAAATTGGAGAGAAATGTTATACCCCGTATTTCCAGAGTATGTACGTGAGGGCGTACGTGTACAATTTGAGCCTTAAGTAGGCATAGTTTCGAAATTTGTACACAAGTGCCGAAGGAGTTTTTGACGAAAGCGTTTCCACAGCTTTCGAGGAAAATTCGGCTATGTCATTTATATTTTTGCGGATTTTTCCGAGAGACGAAACATTTTGGATTAACGAGAGGGCGACACTTGTCACCCTCTAATTGAAGGCTTCGACGGCAACCATGGCATGGCTTGGACGAAATGGGTCACGCTTCTTCGCCAATTGGCTCTTGATTTGTGCCTTGTTTTGTGGCTTGTTTTGTGGAGTGTTTTGTGGAGTAGGGTTTAGGTGCACTTGGTTTAATCTTGCCCTTACACTTGCTATACACTTGGAAGGATCTTGGCCCTTGGTTGGCCTTTGGTTTTGCTATAAATAGCTCCTTTGTGAAGACTTTCTTCATCCACAAATTGCCTAAGTCTTGAAGTTCTCTTCCTCCCTCCCTTGTGAAATCTGTCCACCACACCCCTTTCCCCTTTGCCGAGAGCTTTCCCTCATGCTGCCTTAGGGTACCCCCTAGCCTAGTTGTTTTCAGATAATACCCTTTGTTGTGGTATAGAAATACTCTCCTAAGTATTGTTATAATGTCCAAAATACTTTAGCCCAAATACCTTGTAGTACTTTCCAAAGTACCCTTTGTACGAAAAACCCGGAAAATACGATTATACTTTCCTTAGCCTCTACACGAAACCCTAAGGAAAATCTTCACCCGTTGTTGAAGTATGGAGTAGAAGTTGCGTAGAACTTCTAAGGGTTGTTTGGAGCGGATCGAGCACTCGGAGGTGCTAAACCTTGCTCAGAGCGACTTTAAACTCGGATAATTTTGGGCTTATCGAGGTAAATATCTTGTCCCCCTATTGTAATTGGAAATTACATAAGTGTTGAATATATAGTGTTGTATACTATATATAGAACTGAACTTAGTATTATGGCAATGTCTTTTGACTTAAGCCTGAAGAATGAAGAATTGAACAGGAATCACATAGAAGGATAATAAAGAGAAGAACTGAACTGTAATTACCTGTGGTTGTATTACAAAGAGACTTATGTAAAGCATTACCGTAGTAGAATTGTGCGCGTCAGTTAGGCGTGTTAACCCCCGGTTGGCTTGGTAGCCACCTCGATGAGTGAGGAGATTTACGCTGCCATGGGAGGTGTCGCCAATTTTCTGTAGAAAGATGGGAACGGTGGTTTAAGTTTTAATAGAAGTTTGTTGGCTGTGTCGGTGAAAGTAGTAAGAGTAGCGTATTCTACTCGAGAGTGGAAAGGGCTAGCAAGGTTGTAGTACTTGGAGCATTTTGCTTATTGTCGTTAAATCGTCGCGAGGTATGTGAACCTCTTCCTATCTCTTCTAGCATGATATGTGTGAACTATGTAGTACGGTAGACGACATACGTGTTAAGCGTGTTTGATTGTTCTTAAAACATAAAGTGTTATAACGGCTTTATGGGAAGTTGTTATAACTTGACTTTATGTAGGTAAGAAAATACTTTGTGGTATTAAAAGGTAACTGATGTGAATTATAACTGGCTTGTTATAATAAAGAACTTGATGTATTTCAAAAGATTTATAAATCGTTTTGGAAGGGAGAGTAACACTTTGTTTTAAAAGGTTTTAAAAAAGAGTTATACTAGCTTTATGGGAAGTTAGGTATAATGTCTTAAGAGAGGTAAAGAAAATGGTTTATCATGTTAGAAGTTAAGAGACTTGATCTTATAAGATAAGAGACTTAACTTATTTGTTTTAATGTGGATGTTTGTGTGAAACCTCATTCGTGAGTAATGAGTACTTGGTTTTATTTAAAGGGATAATGTTTCTTGATTTGAAATCGGAATGTGTATCGACGCACCACCGCGAGCGTTAATAAAGGAAAATGTATTGAATAATGATGTATCGTATTAAAACCAAGAGAAACCTCCATCCGCATAGAAACTAAGATGAGACAAAATGATATTACATTTTCTAGATCATGGTCATGTAATAAGAATGTTGTAAACAAGAATAACCTACTCACGTGAGACTTATATTACTCAATTGTTCTAAAAAGGAATCAAGTGATTAAGTTTATGAACTATGAAACCATTTGGAAATGAGAAGCTTGAGTAATCAAACTAGGCAAACCGGAACTTAGGAAAAGAATGTTGTTACTTGATTTTGAAAAGGAATGTGGTCGGTCATTCTAATACTACGGTATCGGGTGACTTTGATAAGTAATGGATCTCTTTAAAGAATTTAACGCACGTGAGTACTTTAGGTTGAAACCCTGACTTTGGCATAAAATGAAGGTACTTGAGTGATGTGAAACTTGCTTATGCTTGTTGTGGGTGAAACATTCCTATGCTTGTTGTTGTGAAACTTGCCTATGCTTGTGATGATAGCCTTGTTGTGCAAGTGTGGTGTTTCGTGTTACCGTCTCTCGATAGAGGCCGGTTGGTCGTTGAGGTTTCATCGTTCGCCCGGTATCCGGTGGTCGGCTCGTGATGCCCCGCCTCGTGATTCGGCCTTGTATCGGTAGTCACCGCGACTTGCCCTGCTCGATAGTGACGGTTTCGCGGATACGCTCGTCCCCGGTGGTCACCAGATTTGCCCGGCCACCGCGTGGCCGCCTTGGTATCCGATAGTCGGCTCGCACTTGCCCAGACGGCCGTGTTTTGTTGCATTGTATTATTGGTACGGTCGGATCTGGTAGTTATACTTGTCTCAGACGTTTTTATAACACGTGGGACATGGTGTTCATGTATAATCCTTGGTATTGTTATATCATAAACCGCCAGATGAGGAAGAAATTCCACGCACGAGTGATAATTTGGAGGCGAGTCCTCGCTTGATATGAATCGTTATATGTTATATATCGTAGTTTGGTCATCATACATGTCTCCCGCTTTATATAGACTATTATGATTTCATTTACAGATTTACGATTCACATACTGTACTGTTGCATCGACCTCCTTCGGCTACGTTCATGCCACAGTGAGGTACATCACCGTCGATCCGCGTTTAGGATCTCATTTCAGCGTTTTGGGAAGCTCCGCCCGTCCGAGGCTTATCTTTGGTATGTTACTCGAGTCCGTAAGTTCTTGTACGTTCGTGGTACAAGTGGCCCCGTCCCGCCATAGTTGTTGTATAAATCTTAAGTCTCAGAGTAATCTTGTTGTGGGCGTGGTTGTAAAAGGATTAAACTGCTCGTTTTATGTATATATCGAAGGCAACCGCTTGGTGGCTTTGTTTATTTACTATATCTCTCATTTCATGTGTAAAGTTTTATTTCATTGGTTTTCTCGATGTTGTATCACTAGGTGCGGGGTAAGGCACTGCGACGGCCCGATTTTCGGCGCCACAAGTGGTATCGAGCGATTAATCCTCGGAAAGTGTCTACGCATCGTCTAGTAGTCTTGATTATCGGTGTCAGTGCACCACATCTATAATCGTGAGGCTATAGGACATTTAGGATTGGTTTCATTCTTCTCATTCCGAGATCGTGCCTTAGCCGTGGATAAGATCGACCCTCCGACGTGTTCGCTTTTTACCGCTTATGCCTCGCGAAAGGCAACCCGCCCGTAAGGGCAAGGCAGAGGATTCGCGAGCAGAGCAAACGGCGAGACCACAAGACTGAGCCTCCACCCGCACCGAGCAGAGGAGATGAGTTACAAGGAGTGGGCCCAGTTAATGGCCAGGGTTGTGGCCAGACTTGAGGATAGGCTGGACGCAGCAGTTCCAGTAGCACCAGTGGTTCACCCTAGATCAGATAGTTCGAGGCTACGGGATTTTCTGAGTTGTAAACCGCCAGAGTTTTATGGTTCGAGGCCGGAGGATGATCCGCAGGAGTTCATCCGGCGATACTGTGATCATGAGAGTGATCAAGGCATCGGAGATCGAGTCGGTGGCTAGGTTCACATCAATCGCGTGATACCGCAATGACCGTTTGATTCTCGGGAGTTGTCGAGTGGAGAGCATGCACTTCCAGGTATGGAACGAGTTCTCGAGGCCTTTCTGCACATTTCTTGCCTTTCCGGATGAGGAGGGCTCGGCCGCCGATTTTTGGTGTTACGCAGCCGCGCATTCGGGAGTACAATGTGGAGTTCGACTCATCGCCCTGGTGACGCCCCGCGTTAGTAGCTAGTATGGAGGATCGAGTGCACCGATATGTTACTGTGGCTCGATGATTGCCTTGCAGAGTTGTTCGGTGTAGCTCTTCACCGGGCATGGACATCGCCGCACGCAGCGTATACACTTGGATGTGAGGAGCGGATAAATCGACGGAATGACCAAAGTCGGAAGAGGCCGTAACAGCAGGTCCTTTGGTGACTTTCGAGGCGGACCGCCAAAGAGACTAGTTATGTACCTCCACACAGAGTGGTCCTCCTACTTCGGGACCTTCGGGATATTCGGGAGCGTGCCTGGGCTCCTGTGTTTCAGATTTTCAGGAGCAGAGTGCTCGCGGACGAGGTTGCCCTTGTCTCAGCCGTGGCGCTGTGGAAAGCTTCATAAGGGAGAGTGTCGTACTAACTCGGAGATTGTTATTTTTGCGCCAACAGGCCATCCGGCAAGAGATCATCGACTGTGGTAGCACGGTAGGATAGCATGGACTACTAGAGCGAGCTTATGGTTCTTCACCTTCCGTAGCAGCAGATGTTCGTACACCTAAGGCCCTGGAGAGGTCGCTGGGAGTTCTCGCTTTAGCGGCCTCGAACCGCCTAGTTTGTATATCCTTAACCTCTAGAGTTTTGTTTGTATTGATGTTGTTGATGTGTTAAATGTTATGTTTGGATAGCTTTGTGCTAAAATGTGATGTAGAAACCAGTTAGTGAAAAGCGGTAAGTCCTGGTAGTGTGAGACGGAAGTGGTAGCTTTCACGATGTGAAATAGTAAGATTGTTCGGATCGGGAACAAGAGTCGGCGCGGTCGGGTTGCCGAGACCATTCGCGGTCAACCCAGAACCTGGGTAGGGTCGCCTGGGTGGTCCCGCCAGTGGTAGGGTCACGAGGGTGCTAGGCCCAAGTTTAGATGACCATCGATGAGTTCGTGGACGCTCGATCGTGAATCGGTTCGTGAAGGCCGGAATGGCCTTAGGGAAATCGAGGTTAGCGAGATGACCAAGTTCGAGGTAGTGACTCAAGGGTTGGAAACGAAGCGTTGATGTGTGGTACGGATACTAGAACGAGTTCGAGTGTTCTGACGCAGTACTACGAGAAGCGGGAAAAGTGAACGATGTTTTGTGCCAGCGTGGCATGATTGTTTTCGCACGATAAGCGGTGAAGACTATACCGACGCCGCTTGTTTTGAGACTGAAGGAACATTCGACGAATGTTTCTAAGGGGGAGAATGTTATACCAGATTTCCAGTATGTACGACGTGAGGCGTGTACAATTTGAGCCTTAAGTAGGCATAGTTTCAAATTTGTACACAAGTGCCGAAAGGAGTCGTTTTCGACTAAACGCTTTCCACACCGTAGGGAAAATTCTGGCTATGTCATTTATATTTTTTGGATTTTTCCGAGAGACGAAACATTTTGGATCAACGAGGCACACTTTGTCACCTCTAATGGAAGGCTCGACGGCAACCATGGCACGGCTTGACGAAATGGGTCACGCTCTCTTGGCCAATTGGCTCCTTTGATTTGTGCCTTGTTTTGTGGCTTGTTTTGTGGAGTGTTTTGTGAGCAGGGTTTAGGGTGCACTTGGTTTAATCTTGCCTTACACTTGCTATACACTGGAAGGATCTCGCCTCGTTGGCCTTTCGTTTTGCTATAAATAGCTCCCTTTGTGAAGACTTTCTTCATCCACAAATTGCCTAAGTCTCAAGTTCTCTTCCTCCCTCCCTTGTGAAATTGGCCCACCACACCCCTTTCCCTTTGCCGAGAGCTTTCCCTCTCATGTGGTGCTCGCCATGGGTACCCCAGCCTAGTTGTTTTCAGATAATACCCTTTGTTGTGGTATAGAAATACTCTCCTAAGTATTGTTATAATGTCCAAAATACTTTAGCCCAAATACCTTGTAGTACTTTCCAAAGTACCTTTGCACGAAAAACCGGAAAATACGATTATACTTTCCTTAGCCTCTACACGAAACCCTAAGGAAAATCTTCACCCGTTGTTGAAGTATGGAGAAGTTGCGTAGAACTTCTAAGGGTTGTTTGAGCGGATCGAGCACTCGATGAAAGCAAACCTGCTCAGAGCGACTTTAAACTCGGATAATTTTGGGCTTATCGAGGTAAATATCTTGTCCCCTATCAGAATTGGAAATTACATAAGTGTTGAATATATAGTGTTGTATACTATATATAGAATCGAACTTAGTATTATGGCAATGTCTTTGACTTAAGCTCAAGAATGAAGAATTGAACAAGAATCACATGTAAGGATAATAAAGAGAAGAATCGAATCGTAATTACCTAGGTTGTATTACTGAGACTTATGTAGCATTACCGTAGTAGAATTGTACGCGTCCTGTTAGACGTGTTAACCTCGGTTGGCTTGGTAGCCGACCTCGACAGAGAGGAGATTTACGCCGCATGTGAGGTGTCGCCAATTTTCGTAGAAAGACGGGAACGTGTGTTTAAGATTTAATAGACGCCAGGCCTTTATAGGTGAAAGTACTAAGAGTAGCGTATTCTACTCGAGGAGTGGAAAGGGCTAGCAAGGTTGTAGTACTTGGAGCATTTTGCTTATTGTCGTTAAATCGCCGCGAGGTATGCGAACCTCTTCCTATCTCTTCTAGCATTTATGTGTGAACTATGTAGCACGGTAGACGCATACGTGTTAATCGTGGTTTGATTGTTTAAACATAAAGTGTTATAACGGCCATGGAAGTCAAGTTATAACACTTTACGTAGGTAAGAAAATACTTTGTGGTTTTAAAAGGTAATCATGTGAATTATAACCGCTTGTTATAATAAAGAACTTGATGATTTCAAAAGATTTATAAATCGCTTGGAAGGAGAGTAACACTTTGTTTTAAAAGGTTTTAAAAAAGAGTTATACTAGCTTTATGGAGTTAGGTATAATGTCTTAAGAGAGGTAAAGAAAATGGTTTATCGATGTTAAGTTAAGAGATTTGATCTTATAAGATAAGAGACTTAACTTATTTGTTTTAATGTGGATGTTGCGCTAAACCTCATTCATGAGTAATGAGTACTTGGTTTTATTTAAAGGATAATGTTTTACCGATTTCTAAATCGAATGTATCATTGCATCAACGCAAATGCTAATAAAGGAAAATGTATCAATAATGATGATCGTATTAAAACCAAGTAGAAACCTCCATCCGCATAGAAACTAAGATGAGACAAAATGATATTACATTTTCTAGATCACGGTCAGTAATAAGAATGTTGTAAACAAGAATAACCTACTCTCACGTGAGACTTATATTACTCAATTGTTCTAAAAAGGAATCAAGTGATTAAGTTTACGAACTATGAAACCATTTGGAAACGGTGTTTCGAGTAATCAAACTAGGCAAACCGGAACTTAGGAAAAGAATGTTGTTACTTGATTTTGAAAAGGAATGGGTCGGTCATTCTAATACTACTGTATCGGGTGACTTTGATAAGTAATGGATCTCTTTTAAAGAATTTAACGACGTAGTACTTTAGGTCAAACCCGACTTTGGCATAAAACGGGTACTTTGAGCGATGCAAACTTGCTTTATGCTTGTCGGTGAAACATTCCTACGCTTGTTGTCGCGAAACTTGCCTATGCTTGTGATGATAGCCTTTGTTGTGCAAGTGTGGTGTTTCGTGTTACCGCTTCTCGACAGAGGCCGCTGGATCGTTGAGGTTTCACCGCTCGCCCGTATCCTGGTGGTCGGCTCGATTGCTGCTCTCGCGGATCGATTCGCCTTGTATCCGGTAGTCACCGCACTCGCCCTGCTCAAGATAGTGACGGTTTCGTGATACGCTCGTCCCCGTGGTCACCGATTGCTCTTGCCCCACCGCGCGTGATCGCCTTGGTATCCTGTAGGCCGTGACTTCCGCCTCAGACGGCTTCGTGTTTTCGTTGTGTATCAGACATTGTACGGTCGGATTCGTAGTTATACTTGTCCTCAGACGGTTTTTATAACACATTGGGACATGGTGTTCATGATAATCCTTGGTATTGTTATATCATAAACCGCCAGCTGAGGAAGAAATTCCACCGCACGAGTGATAATCGGAGGCGTGAGTCCTCGCTCTGACGAATCGTTATATGTTATATATCAGAGTTCGGTCATCATACATGTCTCCCGCTTTATATAGACTATTATGATTTCATTTACGTGATTTACGCTTTCACATACTTGGTACTGCCAGATCGACCTCCTTCGTGGCCGCGCTCACGCCGCAGTAGAGGTACATCTACCGGCCGATCCGCGCTAGGATCTCATTTCATTTGGGAAGCTCCGCTCCGCGGAGGCTTATCTTTGCATGCTACCCGAGTCCGTAAGTTCTCAGACGTCAGGTACGGCGGCCCCGCCCCGCCATAGTTGTTGTATAAATCTTAGAGTGCAATCTGTAGTACAAGGTGGTTGTAAAAGGATTAAACTGCTCGTGTTTTATGTATATCAAGGCAAATGCTTTCGTTGGCCTGCTTATTTACTATATCTCTCATTTCATGTGTAAAGTTTTTATTTCCGCTGGTTTTCTCTGATGTTGTATCACTAGGGTGCCCGGGGTAAGGCACCAGTGACGGGCCCGATTTTCGGGGCGTCACAAGAAAGATATTTTGTAATGAAGTCCAAGTCTTCCTATACACTCCTCTATATAGATATTTCCTTAGCAAAACAAGTGGATGAGGGACATATGTCACCCTCCTATTGGTCAAACCCTCTTCTCACAAAATATCTTAACCCTTGGCCAACATCTTATAATTTTCTATGACACCCTCCCAATTGTGAAATTTTCAATTGGCTCATATTCTTAATCCCAAGATTTAATAACACAATCCTAAGTCCATAACCCCATTTGAAAAGAATTCAACCACTAATATAATTTCCGTCGTCACATTTTTTTGTATTCAAAATTTTTCCATATAGAAATGTAAATATACTTTCCTTCCAATCTTATTTCTTTACTTACGTTCTCATTTATATGTCCTGGAACTACGGGGTGTAACAGTACCTAAATTCATTTGGTGAAGTTATGCCATCGACATTTGAAATGAGTATGATTGGGAAATAACTTTTTTCTTAAGCTTGCAGATTAAGCAAAGTGAAGATGGAATTTTCATCTCCCGTGGTCAATATGCCAAGAATCTAGTTAAGAAGTTTGGATTGAAAAATGCTAAACAGATGAAAACTCAAATGGACGGTCGCAGAAGATATGTAAGGATAATGTTGGTGAAAATGTCAACCCAATATTGTATCGATCTATGATAGATAGACTTTTATATCTCACTGCTAGTCGTCCTGATATAATATTTAGTGTTTGTGTGTGTGCTCGATCCAAGCCTGTCCTAAAATCTCCCATTTAAATGTCATAAAATGTGTCATTAGATATGTTGCCGGCACATGTGAGTTGGGAATTTGGTATTCCAAAGACATTAATCCTAATATAATAGGATATGGCGACTCGGATTGGGCTGGTATGTGGATGATAGAAAGAGTACAAGTGGAGGATGTTTTATCTTGACAATAATCTTGTTTCTTGGTATAGTCGAAACAAAATTGTGTCTCACTTTCAATCATTGAATCAATACGTAGCAAATGAACGTTGTTGCTCCCAATTGATATGGCTAAGACACATGTTAGACGACTATGGTTTTTCAAGTAATATCTTAGTTTTGTATTGTAATTATTTGAGTGCTATAAACATTTCTAAAAATCCAGTTCAGCACTCTCGTACAAAACATATTGATATCATACATCATTTTTAAGAGATTTGATTGAAAACAAATGGATTCAAATTGAACACGCTGACACTCTTCATCAACTAGTGATATTTTTATAAAAGGTCCGGAACTCGAGAGATATTCTAGTTTGAAGAAATCGCTGTCCAGGTAATCTCTAAAAAGGCATGTTTGGTGAATGTCGATCAAACGCCTCTAACATTTCGTGATATTTACCTTTATAATATCATAACTGATTATTGTTACAAAGATAGTGTATTAGTTTTGGTCTTGATAAGAATATGATTCAAAGGTGATATCGTTTCTCATGATGATATTAGATATCATAAAAGGAGTATTAAAATAAGGTAAATCCTTTTACAAATATTTGGCAATCGTGGAAAACGGGCAAAGCCCGTGAAATGATATTATTCCTATTCTATAGGAATATCGCGCTTAAACTGAAATTATGAGGATACTAAATAAGTATTCTTATTTTTTACATAAAAATTAATTTTGTATGTATTTTATGATTAGATAAAGGACACAATGGGAAAATCTTACATCGTCCGCAGGTTAAACTCATAAAATACATATAAAACGTGTCTTGATTTGTTGCCAAAATGAAAAATTTCATGGATCATAATACTTTGTTGTCCAAAATGTTGTCAACATCGATGTTGACATTTTCGTATAATGATATTTGTCGATGTTGATCTTAACTGATTTCATAAAATCATATTTTTCTCCCTATTTATTTTTATGCCTTATTTTTATAGAATTTCAAACTTTAAGATAATAAGATTAAATTGAATTCTACCGTGATGTTTATCTTTTTATCCCAATATTTTAGGTGTAAGTTATTGTGTAAAATTGAAATACTTAAAACTATGGGATTGTTTTTGCTTAGAAAGGTTTGTCATGTATATAAATATTCCTCTCATTTTTTTTATCATCTCTGATTTTCCCTATTAAAAAATTAAGAATAGGGAAATCACATCACACCCTACTATAATCCTACCCACCCGATGAAATCATCACCATTCCAAATTTCATCCTCAATCACAAACTCAAATTCCTCAAAACCCTCTCCATAATATTCACCTATAGAAACCTCTTCAATGTCAACACCAATATCAACCAACACACCGACCAACATTCCCATGAGTACTAGCCTCCTATGAACACCGAATCATTTAAGCAAAATGACGACAACAACCTTGTCGGTTTCCTTCTTCACCATCCACGAGGACTTATCCAAAGTTATAGTATTCAAAGGTTTAGATGAACCTTTGACATCGCTACCCATGGGATGATAATAATCCAATAGATATTGATGAAACATCCGATATTTCAACATTGTGTAAGAGACCACGATCATCCACCTCTCTACTTGTCGATCGAGTAGAATGCTTGAGAGAACGCCAGGAAAGCCGAGCAACAAAAGGTCCAGATGTGATACTTTATACCGCTGCTCGAGTAAATGATATGATGACACGAACTTGGTGTTCTCAATCAAGAAAGTGAAGAAGAACCAACCGCTATGTACTATAAAACGTGTCCAAGAAAACGAAAGTTCCTGATGAAACTCTATCAAGCAATTCTTCCAAAGAGAATTTTCAGATATGCCAAATCGAGTGTTGTTCAATATTGTCACTGATGCCACAACATCTCAGGCAACATTTCAGCCAACATCAGAAGAGACACAAACTCCAACATTCTCTAGCAAAATCGAATCTGATTCGCACTGAGGTATGTATCTACTCGCACAAATTATATTCTAAAACTAATTACGATAATCGGTATTGCAAGAATAAAGTTATTAGATCTAAAAAGTATTAGACATTGCCTTTTATCTGCAATATGATTTGGTAGAGTTCTTAAAAGAAAGATAGCTCCTAGAATCTTTTATCGATAAAATAAAAGTGTTGTTTTGTGCTAATTTAAGTTCTCGCTATAGTAGATACATCCGAAAAAAATTGAGAAGGTATATCTCTATAACCGAAGTTATTTTTTCATACCATGTTATAAAACCAATGTATGAGATTAAATGTCATGGAGAATGTTAGAGAAGCAGATCTTACAAAGGACAATAGAGATGGAAGTAACTGGAGTACCTCATGAGGTATAATGTAAAAGTGGATCTCTGTAGATGTCCAACCTCTAAATTAACAAAGACTGCTTACCACCCTTCACAATTGCTATACACAATTGTCTTCCTTCAATGAATTAGTCAATTGTAACTACAGTAACAAGACACCACGCGGTATAAAATTGGGAAAGGTTTGAGAGTTGATCCGGGAAAAAATGATCTTCCATAAAGTTGGTACAAAAAGAATGAATCCTCAATTTTCATTATCCCTCTCTAATATACAAAGTTTTAACTACCAAGGTCTTAAGCCTAATAGAGAGGACACATTTGGGAATGCTCAACTATACACAATAAACAAAGCAGCTTTTGAAGAGAGACAGAGTCATTGATCTACTCAAAAATGGAAGGAAATAGTGATGTCACAGAACGCCACCAATATTCTGGCAACATCGGGTCCAAGACAAACTCTCATCGCTTCATCGAACGGCTTCAGGAATCAAATTGAAAAATAAACCAACGAATCTGAGGTTGACAAGCAGGAGTGTTGCTCTAATCTGTCGTAGATCATTCCATGCGCCGCTTCACAAAAAGTGGAGAAAATGATGATGTTATTGGTAAGTCGATGGGCGAGGAAATGGCATGGCCGGGAGCCGAGGAAGAGAAGTAAGTGTGCAAGAGCAAAGAGTCACTGAAGCTACCGCGTTAGGTGATACGAGTTTGGAGGAACTCTCGCAAGGTCGCGAATGGTTGCTCATCTGTCTCGAAAGCGCTTAATCGCTTGACGATGGATATTTATTTCAGTGAACAATGGAATATGATTTTGTATATCAAGTGATTTGTATATTTATATATATATTTCTAATCCTATGAAAATGTTGTATATATGTTCTAACTCCGGAGGGAAGCGGGTTAGACATCCTTTAAGATCCACTAACTCATGTTATCCCACAAACCTAGGTTAATTATCTATCATGCTTTAAAATTAAAATATAAAATATATTAAATACAACAATAAATAAAACTCTAATGACATCTTATTGTCTTCTTTTAGCCTTTTTCAGCATTTTGCCCAAGATGCATCTTCTGGCACCAGATAAACATTTAGTAAAAGCACAAGAAGAGAGTAAGTAATTATCACACAATGATAAGAATTAATAAGTAAACTAAAAATAAACCCGTCTTATGTACTGGAGGCCTCGATATCGACGAGATTTCTTCATCTGGCCATCATATAACCAATACAATAAAAATAAATAAAATCAAGATATCCGCTTTCAAAACAATAATAGTTTTGATTACTGAGGCTCGATATGAAAATAAAGTGGACGCTCCTAAACAAGTCTGCATAAACTTAAATGAAATGACGTTGCATATACGCTGATGCAGATGTTCATCGCAGACAGACGAAACATCACGAAGTCATAACATGCACTTAAATGAAATGATGTCGCAGACAGACGCCACGCAGATGCTCGCTGCCAGAGACGAAACATAGACGGTCGCTGCATAAGCTTAAACGAAATGACGCCGCTGCAGACACGACGATACGTATGATGTACGTCGCAGCATGCTTAAACGAAATGGCGCTGCAGATGAGACGCGATGCAGATGTTCATCGCTGCACGGACAAAATATATACGGTTGTTTTACGGACGCACTCTCGCTTGCGACCGCCGATTGAAAATGACGTCGTTGAATAGACGCAGCGCCCGCAACTGCCCGCTGAAATGATGTCGTTATTGCAAACCCAACTGATGAAAAGTTAATGCACGGATATGCAATGTAAAAATAAATAGATAATGACGAGAATATGACCGCGAGTCAAACACCATCCTTTGTAACATAATACGGACGGGACCTCGTAGTCCAGATGATGCTTTTGCGTACATGCCAAAATGAATGTGGATCTCAAAATATGCCCGCTTCGTATAATGAAGATGACTTAACTCTCCATTAGACAAAATCAAAGCCGTAGGTAACTTGTCCGCCTATCAACGTGATCGATTTAGCTTATTTTATTATGTGCAAAAATAAGAGAGAATGATTTATAATAACGCGCATCAAGCCGACGTGGTCGCCACGTATCCCACCGAGGAATCGTGTCTAACGTAGTTCGTGATGCAAAAATAAGGATTTTTATGATTTTTAAACGATGTGGGACCAAGCCAATGCTGTCGCCATCGTCACACCCCGACTTTTCTAAGTCTTTACTTAGGCGTGATGGCACTAACAATTATTTTCCACCAGAGCACCATTTAATTCTCTTTATTTAGAATTTAAACTTATATTCAAATACTGAGCTATTAATAAAATAACAATAAAGAAATTTGCTTATGACTTTATTGAAAATATAACTGAGCCCACGCCGCGGCAAATATTGTTTCTACATAGATATACCGACAAATATTATTCTAAGTCGAAGTGAGACTATTCCACACGTATTTCCCAGACATTGAACTCGATATTCAACTCGACGAGTACCAAGCCCAAACAACGGACTTGGTAATGACAAGAGGTCATGGATTTATCGCTAGCCTTGGCGCGAGCATTTCCACTATCACGCTTTCAAACATGTTAAATAAAGAGTCAACCATACCATCCGGGTTGGAGGAGAACCTTACCTCGCAATTCAAAGTAACACCACAATATTCCAAGCGCAATCACATTATAACGTAATAAGCATATTGCAAAACATATCAAAGTTACAACATTTTTAAATATGCAACAACCTCATAGGAAATTCTCGCTTAACTAACACTTCATTTTATCTCGTATTATGCGTTAAGACATTCCCTCGTGCATTTCCACATGTTTATTACATTTATATATTTGTGAACGCGTATTCACTTTTCATATTTATATATAGGTGAACATGTATTCATCTTTCATATTTGTCGCGCGCAACCCGATCCATTATATTTACGTATTTGTGAACACGCATTCACTTTACGCTTTGTTGGCGCGCGCAACCCGATCCATTATGTTTACGTATTCGCGGAACGCCGTATTCACTTTACGCTTTGTTGCCGCGCTGGCGCAACCCACCCATTATATTTACGTATTTGTGAACGTGTATTCACTTTACGCTTTGTCACGCGCAACCCACTCCATTATATTTACGATTTGTGAACACGTATTCACTTTACGCTTTGTCATGCAACCCGATCCATTATGTTTATATTTATATATTTATGTGAACACGTATTCACTTTTCATATTTTTTAAGATCGAATAAATAATATTCTTTTTCCCAACATTATGTCATTCATACTTGTAACGATTATAACTTTTAACCATAACTCCAACTAAGGTGTTTCTCCGGAAAACTAAGGTAAGACGGGATATTTCATCACTGTATCAAATTTCATTTAAAACTACTTTGGGTAACTAACACAAATTTATCCTCAAACAGACATATGAGATTTGTTTCGATGAATTTTTATTAAACAACCCAATCTTAGAATAGTCATAACTCCTAATCAGAAACCCGCTCAAGCC